>BQNB010002907.1:51211-107087 GCA_026074375.1 Tanacetum coccineum
ATATCATGGATAGTATAAACATAAATAATAAGGAATGCCCACGAGCTCATATAATCATACATGTCATAATAATAATGTCGTGAATACATGCATATAATAGAGGGGCTGCCTCAACATGTAATAGAGGGGTGACCTCTTATAATAATATGGGTGGAGGGATCAGCTCCAATGTGATGGGATGTAGAGCACACACCAACCAATCACCATGAACGTGTAAACATGTAAACTAGGATGCACCCATACGCCCCTGAATAATAATGGCCAAACATGAAATATAATCTGGTAACATGAAAAGGGACGCCGCGTGAAATCACTCTCAACGCGAAAGAGTCGTGACACAGGTGCCTCATGTGTCACGGTCATGGTACCTCCATGACTAGGTGGTAAGTCATGTAAATCATGGTCATGCGTATATATAGCTCGGGCAATAGAATAAGTCTTGAAATCAAACATGTAAAGGATCATGGCAAAAGACATAAAAATGGGGAAGCATAGCAGTTCTGGGGATGAATCATGAAAAGAAAGAATGTCCTTACTGAAAGGACGGAATATCCGTACCTTATGTCCAGCAGTAACGGAAAGAGATGGATAAGAAGATGGAAGCTACTCCTGCTTAATGCGATCTACATGTTAAAGGACATATATAAGTTACTTGTTCATGATTAAGGTTACTTTCCATTTCTGTAACTTTCTATTTTTAGTATCTTTCTATTTTTAGTAACTTTCTATTTTTAGTAACTTTCTATTTTTAGTAACTTTCTATTTTTAGTAACTTTCTATAATTAGCATGATTCCTTGATTAGTACGTTCCATGATTAACATATTCCATGATTAGTATGTTTCATGATTAGTATTCTTGTTATATTGGGTACTTTCCAAAAATAGCAGCTTCTAATTATAGTAAGTTTCCAAAAATAGACTTTCCTTAATTAACTTTCCATAAATGATAACTTTCCTGATTTAATAAGTTTCCATAATTAAACTTTCCAAAAATAGACTTTCTAAAAATAGACTTTCCAAAAATAGCAGGTTTCTATATATAGTAAGTTTCCATAAATAGCAGGTTTCTATAAATAGCAGGTTTCTATAAATAGCAGGTTTCTATAAATAGCAGGTTTCTATAAATAGTAAGGTTTACATAAATAATATCAAAATGACATTTTCTACCCCCCAACTTATTTTTCTCAGATCATAACAAATATAATAACATGCTTAAATCAGACCCCAAAGTTTCAGAAATTACAAAACACCCCCTTATACTTTTAAAACTCAAATCGGGTAACAAATAAGTGCACAAAACCCTAATTAACATTTTCCCCAATAATTACACAATTTTTATACATTCATTAGCATGTATTGGACCTGGGAAAAATATAAAAACCCTAACCCTAATTCGTTTTCCAATTATTTGCTTCCTTTTCTCTTTATTTCGCAAATCGGCAAAGTTATTAAATCCCAAATAATTATTTCGAGCCTCTTAAAAATTTAACCAACAATTTATCTGAGATCTACATGATATATGCTACCTTATAAAATTATAAAATCAATTTTACAAATAGTTTTTATGCCGATTTCAATACTAGCTAGAAATTAGGGTTTCGAATATGATTTGATTTATAAAATCAAAATAAAATGAATGAACATTTTTCTTATGCATAGATCGAATTTATATGATGAAAAGTGAGTTGTAAAAATACCTTGGATGATCCTTAGGGATTTTATGAATTTATGAACCCGGTAGAGCTTTTCGAACCCAAATCAATAACCAAAATCGAACCAAGCACACCCCAAGCTTCCCACTATTTTTCCCACACTCCTTAACCTTCAAATAGTCTTAGAAAAATCGTGCAAGCCCTGGAGAATTCTTTTATGCCGCCACTTAATTTATTTAGGGTTTCGGTTTTTTTGTTTTTAATGATTTAGCAAATGAAAATGTAAAAAGATATACATAAACAAGTTTGGCCGAGTCCTATGGGCTTTCAAATAGTATTAAATCAGATTTTATTATTTTCATAATTATTATGTATTTATCTATAATTATTTTATATTAATAATAATGCATAATTAATTTATTATACATAATTCGGCATATATACCTATATTTATAATTTTAATTAATTTCCTTGTATAAGATAAAGTATTTTGATCTTACAAAAATTTCATAATTGCTATATATTGTATTTTCATAATTTCTATAATTAAACTGAAATTTATTTAAGCTTTTATAGATTTTCTTGCATTAGGGGTATTTTGGTAATTTTACACTTATTGAAAGTAAATTGGTAATTTTACACTTACAGAAAGATAAATGTAATGTGCTTGCCTTTTACTAACCGCCGAATGTAAATTGCCAAAGTTTCTTGCAAAATTGTTTAGTGTGAAAATCGGCAAACCACAAAATATGTACTCGGTATTATGCAGTATACTCAATAACTAATCTTTTAACAAGACATTTAAAGTTCAAATCTAACTGGGCTAGACGATTACCCGCGCATAGCAGCGACAGTTTATATCAGCATTACGTTGTGTGTACAATCTTTTTATTTATATATGGGTGTGAAGTAAGTGTGAGTGAAAGTTAGTGTTTTAGATTGTAGCTAAATATTTAATTGATTACATTGTCTTTTATAAGTAAAAACATTTTTATCAACAACATTATTCATTTTTAGGTTTTTTAATTAGGTTTTTCTAACATGTGCCCTTGGAACACATGTTAGAAAACCCCTTTTTAATTTTAAAGAAAAGTTATCCACAACTTATATCCATACCCCTTAAATGGATACTCATGCTATGCCAGAATCCTATACAGATACCCTAACGACATTTAGGGCCCGTTTGGTATCTAGAGGGGTTTAGGATTAGGATTCGGATTTTGATTTAATTTTCCCTGGACGACTGAGAACCTTTTAATTAGTCACCACAATCATCTCGGACCCTCATAGGAATCGTTCACGACCTGATACCAACAAATAGGAGCACGACATTTCTTACATTACAACATCTCGAAAGGAGCGCATTTAATACTCGCATGCCAACTGTTATTGTAGGCAAACTTCCATAGACCTATTTATTCATCCAATTTCTCTGCCTTCTAAAGCACTGAACGTAACATATCCTTAATGTTTGTATCGTACGCTACGATTGTTCCGTGGTGTCAGGATGAAAAGCTGTATGAACTTGAGCCTGGTTCCCAGCTTTCTGCAAACCTTTCCAGAAATGAGAGTTGAAATGTGGATCCACTATCTGTTACGAATCGCTGACGGGAGTACCTTGTATCGAACCCAATTTCTTGTTGGAACATTTCTGAACTTTTCTAACGGGGTAATCCTTACGGATTGGTAGGAAAATGTGCCGATTTAGTCAAAAGCGATCGACAACAACCCAGTTTGCATCGTGCTTCCTCTGAGTCGTGGTAACCCGGTAACAAATTCCATGATATTTCGTCCCACTTTCCAAACAGAATTCTTAAGGTTGCAATAGCCATTGCACGTTGGTGTTCAATCTTAACCTGCTGACTGATTAAACACTTTGATACATAACACGTAGCCATCATCGCGCTCATTACCTCTCCACCAAATAAGTGTGCTTGAGATAACGGGTTACATCTTCGTCGAAACGGGATGGGATTGAAAAATGGAGAACTAGGGGCCTCAGTCCATCAAGGCTTCTCGAGTGTGGATCCATCTGGTAGCATAATTTAGTACCCAGCATAAAATGCCATCGTCATCAACGCAAAACTCGGTTGCTGATCAATATTTGAATAACTTGCCAGATTTCTCCGTTATCTCTGAGCTGCCTTTAATCTGAGAAATTAGGTTAGGCACAACCTCAGACTAGCCAGATAACATTCTGTCACGAACACATAACTCGATATCCAACGCTCAGGTCACGAATAATTCTTCTTCCAACTTGATACCAGCTATATACCCGATCGTCTACTCAAAGCATCAACCACCAACTATTTGCTTTACCGGATGGTACTGTTTTGTTGGTGTCATATATCCTTCAATAACTCCAAATCCAACGCCTCTGTCTCCTATTCAATTCTCGCTGAGTGAAAAGATATTTGAGACTTTTATGACGGTAAAAAATATCACACGATCTCGCCATAAAGGTAGTGTCTCACAAATTTTGGTGCGAAGACAACAGGCTGCTAACTCCAGATCATGAGTAGGATTAGTTAACTGATAGGGCTTTAGTTGTTGTGAGGCATAGGCATTCAGGCTTTCCCATGCTGCATGAGGTAGAAACACCCAATGACCCTTCTTAGAAGCATCACTGTAATTCTGGATATTCACCTGTACCGAGATGGGTGAGTAAGAATATGGGCGGAAATACACAAACGCTGCTTAAGCTCTTCAACAGCCTACTTTTTCTCGCTCTTCGGTCCTTACAAACTTCGCGCCGTTTCGCTTAAGCTTAGTTAAGGGTAAGGATTTCGTGAGAACTATTACGAATCTGCGGTAAATAACCTGCTAATCCAGAAAAATCCGTACTGTCGGTCATCAGACGTTCGGTCTTGGCCATTTTGGTGATAGCCTCATCCTCGCCGGATCCATAGTAATTCCTTTGCTGAAACAAATGTGACCAGAAATGCCTCCTTACTCAACCATAATTCGCATTTGGAAAATTGGCATTAATTTTATCCTGTGTTATATAAATCGATAGAACATGCGGAGAAGCTCCATCGTTGTTCTATCTTTAGACTTAGAGAAGACCAGAAATATTCATCAATGAACAACGATGACGAACTTATCCAGAATTCATGAAAATAATCGTTCATCAAGTCCTAAAGACAGCGAGCATTCGTGTGACACAAAAGCATAACAAGAATTCATAATGACAATAACGTGTGCGAAAAGCAGTCTTGGAAATGTCCTGCTCTTTCACTCGCAACATGTATGGTATCCAGATCGTAAATCATTATTGGAAAATATGTTAGCGCCCTGAAGTGATCAAATTAATCAGTCGATACGTGGAAGGGATAACGATACGAATGGTGTGATCTTGTTCAATTCCGGTGTCGATACATATCTCATGCTTCCGTCTTCTTCTTGTCAAACTGAACCGTGCACCCATGGCGATACACTCGGGCAGAATAAAACCTCGATCAACAACTCCTGTAATGATCCTTCAATCTTTTAACTCAATCGGTGCATGCGATATAGGAGTCTTTTGTGGATTGGCTCAGCTCCGGGAATAAAGCTCATGTTAAATCAAACATCGCGAATAGGGGTATTCTGGAGTTCTTCCGGGAAGTTCGTTCCTGAAATTTCGGAAACAATCGGCTGATCAGATTAGAAGAAATCAGATAGTCGTGTATGTATGGTAGCAAGAAAACCTTCATCGCATGCGATTAGTAAGGTACTGTGCTTTTAAAGCGAAGATCTTATAGATTTTTCCAGGTAAGGATCATGATTAAATAAATTCAGGAGCATGTATTTCGTCCAATATAACGCGACGGGTTTGACAGTCATTCGTAAGAACGGTGTGCTTCTAACAGTCTATTACCAGAATTATGTCAAATTACACACAATATCCAATGGAACGTGCATTAACTGAAAGAATTGTCATCAAACTGTAGAGGAGATCTTATATAATGGGTTATTACGTGTCGGAGTCTTTCATGGGCGTGGATATAACGTATTACATGATCAAGTAATATAGGTGTCATAGTAAAACATAATGCATAACTTGGTAGATATCCAAAGTATTGTGTGCACCGTATCAAATAAACAAACACTTGCAACGTTAGAAATATAATATAATGGCACCAGTGATTGGTAACTGAAGTATTGGCGGCATGATCCTGAGTAAGTGCAAGACCGGCCTGATGGCGTCTGGCTTCCTTGTCAGCAATGACCAGAACGAAACTAGCACCGTGTTCTATCTTGCAGTCCCGCTGAAGATGACCAGCCTAGGCCACATTTGAAAATCAAGTGACCGCAGCACGACGGAAACTTCTGGGGGTCTACGTCCACATGTGGTGCAACAGGTGTGTGTATAACCTCAGAGGGTACCCTGGACATGCTGGAACTGATTCAAAGATTAAGATCATGAGGACATGAACTTTGGGTACATAAGAGAATAAACTTCGTTATTCAATGATTTACCACGAGTTGGTTGATCGGTGGGATTGTGACCTCTGTTCTTTGGTCTCGTCCAAGCCACCAGGAATTCCTGTTACCATGACGCGATGTTAGATTCATATCATATAACAGATAAAGACGATAACGATTAAGATTTGACATGTTGTTGTCACGAGAGTAGTTGTTGTTATTGTTGTTACGGTAGTTACCACCACCGCCCTGCCTGTCAGACCCTTAACGGTCATTTTTCTGATCATAACCCGGTTATATTCCTACTAGAGTGACGACTGATATCGGTCTCCACTCCTTATGCCTGCGAGAATAGTTTGACGGTACATATTATAAGGATAAGGATGGTAAAACATAAACAAGGTCGTAAAGCTCATTTCGATTACTGAAGGTTTACTCTTGTCTGAACGTTCGGACCCTATCATAGTCATCCTGTCACCGAAGATTTTCATAAGTTGCGTGCAGCTTCCGCAACTGAGCAACTGTTTGTAAAACTGTATACACTTGTCATGGGACAAGGATTTGGACTTATGATGACCCAGCGGAAAGTTCTTCCGTCCTGTTACTCGCAGTGCAAAGCAGCTGTCCAAGAAAACCAGCTAGGCGAAGGAAACGCTGCATGTACTAGTACTATTTTCCACTAGACCTTTGGTGGATGGAATGGTACTCCTCTTTATGCGCTCTTGCTCGGCTCGAGGGGAAAAACTGAAGAGTAAGGAAAGCTTTTGAAAGCTGCCCAAGGTCAAAGTAAGGCGGACCCAGCATCTACTCCTTTGGCCTGCTTATAGGCCTTTCACACCAAGCCAACGCGTCAATCCTCGAATTAACACGGACAATTGGTCTTAAAGCAGCATTGCATAATCCATCTCGTCAGAAATATCTTCTCCATATGGGAGATCCAAATTCCTCGCATAACAGGGGCTACTGCCTTCTCGAACGAACGGGGTTTCTGCTTATTGAAGCGTTCAAGCCAAGTATAGACTAGTGAACGGGTGGAGGATTATACCCGAAGCTGAGCACAGTGCGGTACTCTTCGGAACTTGATCGCGTATCTGTGGGTCATGCATCCACGCTGGCCTGAACGGCCCGCATGAGAGTTCAGCATCGGTTTACGAGTGTTAACTCATATGACACTTGCAAAATGGGGTTAATGATTAAACTGGTTATATGGTCAACAGCGACAGAAGATAAACGTCGATTCTGAAGGAACCTAATGTCTACCCAATCCTCACAGGTCAAGTTTTAGAGCCTACAGGTCGAAACCTGGCTCTGATACCATAATTGTAATGACCCACTCCGGAAAGGAGGCCGAAACATCATAATCATGGTGTCATATCAAAGCATAATAAAGGCATAATAGTCGTAAAGGGATAATTAGGACTAGAGTGGAAGCCGGAATCAAACATCGGGTTCCAATTTGAGATCACATGTATAACATCATAGAAGTCAAAAGGACGATAATGTGTACAAGGATAGTATAGCACATTGAAAATGTCTCGGATTTTTTTTTTTAAAAAAGGAAGGAAGCTAATTGGGTCACTTCACTAAGCACACACTTCTCATCTTGCACCCAATCTCCCTCTAGATACATGGTTAAAAGAAAGAGAAAGAAAATAGGTCTTATTTGCTGGCGACTTACCATTTATGCATAAGCTCAAGTGATAACGGTAATTATAATAAAAAATTGTTATAGTATTAAGCATGAATCTGGTTAATAAGTATAAGAGCGGAATAGATACATGAGTGTCATGAGGAAACCTGGAGAATGCGTCATGAAGTTTTAGGGAATAGTAAAACATGTAAAGCATGGGATATACGATAGTAATCTGCAGCGTCATGAAATATATTGGATAGTATAAAACATAAATAATATGAATGCCACGTGCTATATAATCATACATGTCATTAATAATTAATGTCGTGAATACAAGCATTTAAAAGAGGGGCTGCCTCAAACATGTATCTCACACAGTAATTAGAGGGGTGACTTGTTATAATAATATGGGTGGTGGGTATCAGACTCCGGGGGAAAAATGTGATGGGATGTAGAGCACACTCACAACACAATCGCATGAACGTGTTAAACATGTACCAACTAGGATGCACCCCCATTTTTACGCCCCTGAATAATAATGGCCTACATGTAAATATAATCTGGTAACATGAAAACGGGACGCCGCTGTGAAATTCTCTCTCATCGCGATTAAAGATGTAAAGAGTCGTGACACAGGTGCCTATTGTGTCAAAGGTCATGGTACCTCCATGACTAGGTGGTAGGTCATGTAAATCTGGTCATGCGATATATAGTCGGGCAATAGATTAAGTCTTGAAATTAAAGCTGTAAAGCGATCATGGCATAAAGACATAAAAATGGGGGATGCGTAGCAGTCTGGGGGAGAATCATGAAAAGAAAGAATGTCCTTACTGAAAGGACGGAATATCCGTACCTTATGTCCAGCAGTAACGGAAAGAGATGGATACGAAGATGTAAGCTACTCCTGCTTAACGCGATCTACATGTTAAAGGACATATATAAGTTACTTGTTCATGATTAAGGTATCTTTCCATTTTTAGTAATTTTCTATTTTTAGTAACTTTCTATTTTTAGTAACTTTCTATAATTAGCATGATTCCTTGATTAGTACGTTTCATGATTAACATATTCCATGATTAGTATGTTTCATGATTAGTATTCTTGTTATATTGGGTACTTTCCAAAAATAAGAGCTTCTAATTACGAGTAAGTTTCCAAAAATAGACTTTCCTTTATCTTAACTTTCCATAATTGATAACATCCTGATTTAATAAGTTTTTATAATTATACACTTCCAAAATAGACTTTCTAAAAATAGCAGGTTCTATATATAGTAAGTTTCCATAAATAGCAGGTTTCTATAAATAGCAGGTTTCTATAATTAGCAGGTTTCTATAAATAGCAGGTTTCTATAATTAGCAGGTTTCTATAATTAGCAGGTTTCTATAAATAGCAGGTTTACATAAATAATATCAAAATGACATTTTACCAAACTTATTTTTCTCAGTATAACAATATAATAACATGCTTAAAAATCAGACCCCAACGTTTCAGAAATTACAAAACACCCAGTTTATACTTTTAAATCAATTCGGGTAAAAAATAAGTCACACATCCCTATTAAAATTTTCCACATATAATTATACACAACTTTATATATTCTTAGTCTTTCTTCATTAGAGAATTAGCCTGGAAAAATCTAAAAAAACACCCTAACACCTAATTCGTTTTCAATTATTTGCTTCCTTTTCTCTTTAATTCGCAATCGGCAAAGTTATTATATCCCAAGTAATTATGTTCGAGCCTGCTTAGAATATTTAACCAAACAATTTTTCTGAGATCTACATGATATTATTCTACTTATAAAATTATAAAATCATTTTACACAATAGTTTTTATGCCGATTTCAATACTAGGCCTAGGAAAATTGGGTTTCGGTATATGCATTTGATTTATAAAAAGCAAAATAAATGAATGAATTTTTTCTTATGCATAGATCGGGATTATATGATGAAAAGTGGAGTGTAAAAATACCTTGGAGGTTCCTTAGGATTTTATGAATTTATGAAACCGGTAGAACGCTTTTCGAACCCAAATCTATATCCAAATCGCAAACCAAGCTCAACCCCAAGCTTTCCCAACTATTTTTCCCACACTACTTAACCTTCAAATTAGTCTATAGACAAAATCGTGCAAGCCCTGGAGAAATTCTTTTATGAGCCACCTTAATTTATTTAGGGTTTCGTTTTTTTGTCTTTTAGATTTAGCATATGTAATGTAAAAAGATATATTAAAAAGTTTGGCCGAGTCCTATGGGTTTCAATAGTATTAAATCAAATTTTATTATTTCCATATTTTATTGTATTGATTATATTATTTATATTAATTATTATGCATAATTATTTTACTGTTCAATAAATTCGGCATACATCACCCTTCTATTTATAATTTTAATTAATTTCCTTGTATAACATAAAGTATGTTATTCTTACATAAATTTTCATAATTGCCATATATTGTATTTTCATAATTTCTAACATTTAAATGAATTTTATATAAGCTTTTATGAATTTTTCTTGCGTTAGGGGTATTTTAGTAATTTTACACTTGTTGAGATTTTTAGGTTTTACAACAGCTATAAGAAGAAGAAGAAGACAGAGGAAATGTAGTATCTAGGAGTAGTTGTAGTGTAGTTTTAATTCATGTTTATGTATTTTTAATCTTGCCTTTTACTTTTAAACTTATAAACTTTTCTTTTTTAATGAAATTTATGTTTTATAAAATTATGTCTTTTACGCTTCTAAAAACTGCTTATTGTGATCTACCTATTTTAAGTGCTTATATCTGTATTTCCATTGCTTAATATTGCTTAACCATGCTAGTTGGTAATCTGTTTTTACCTACCTTTGCTTATCACCAGCCTACTTCAGTTTAAATTGTTTTAGAAGTTATAAGGAGTGTTTGGGTTAATGCTCAAATGGGTCAATTTGTGTAAAACCACATTGGGGTCAGTTTGTCTGTTTTCACAGGCTTCATTGAATCACTTTAATCAGTTTTTAAAAGGTTTTACAGTTTAAATATGAGTTTTGTAGTTTTATCTTAAAATGCTTTAAATTTGTCTTGACAAAACAGATTATTCTAGCTTATTTGATAAGGCCTTGATATTAGCTTTTAAGTATTGTTTTTATTCCCTTTTTAGTCTCCTAATGCAGTAGAAGTAAGTTAAGCATGATAATTTTTGACCATTTTGAGTTATGCAAAATTATGTCCTAGTTTTATTGCCTTTTTAAGGTCATAGTTCAGCAGCCTAAATTAGATAAGCCATTTTAGTTTTAAGTTATGATTTTTAGAATATAAGCTCATTAGTTGTCATACTTTATCTCTTTAAGCTTATTTTAAGTTTTTAAGTCCTTTTAATAGCTTATTTAAGGCTGCAAATAAGCACCCCTTGTCCTTTTAAGAAATCCAAAATCAGCAGCTGCTGAGTATACTGCCCTTTTCTTTTGATCTTTTTCTTTGCTTATTTGTTTTTCAAAATGTCTTATTTTTGCTTTTTCTCATAACTAGTAGTTCAATCTTTCCCTGTCTTTAGGTTTTGAGCATTTACTTTTTGGTTTGCTAGCTTATTTTTAAGCCTGAATAGTGTCCCATGGGCTGTTGGTTTTTTAGTTTTAGCCATTAGCTTATTCACTTTTTCTATGCTTATCTGTTTGTTTGCCTTGCTTAATCTAGTTAGTTTATGCTTATTAGCACTAGGTTATGATAGTTTTTAGCTTATTAGGTCATTTTGCTTATTAGTCCTAGAATAAGCCCTCAAGTTTAGCCATTTCAAGCCCTTAGTAGAAAATAGAATTCTGCCCTTTTGCAGCCTATTTCTAGCTTATTTTCTTAAGTCATAACTGCTCATTTTTGTTCCATTTGCTTATTAGTTATAGAATGCTATATGTTCTTTGCTTTTTCATTGCTTATTCAATTTAAGAAGTAGCCTAGCAGTTTTAAGTCAAAAATAGCAGTACTAACTTTAAAGTTAGTACTGCTGAACCTTTAAGCTCATTTCTGGCTTATTCAGCTTGTTTTCCTTGTTGAATTTTGTTCCTAGATGCTTATTTTAAGTTGCCTTTATTTGTTTTTGCTTAATTTACCTTTTATCTTGGTTATAAGTCTTGTAAAGTAAAAAAAAATAGCCTTAGTTTATTTAAGTCCTTTTAAGCATAGTCTGTCAGTTTCATTTGCTTATTTGCTGGCTTATTTGTAGTTTTTATAAAAAGTGATTTTACAAAAAGTCCTTATTTTCAGCTTAACTTTAAGTTTAAAAAGAAAAAAAAGAAAAAAAACGGTTTATAAAAAAGGAGAGGCATGGGGGTCGAACCATGATCCTCCTTTCACAAAACAAAACGTCCCCATCACACTTCAGTAAAGTCGCGCCAGTAGGGCCATTGGTTCTAATGTTGCACGATTAATTTTTATTTGCGTTTTGGCCTTATAAGCTTTTTCGAGAATTTTTAGCTTATTTCTTAGCTTTTCGTCTAAGGAGACATTTCAAGTTTTTCTTTTTTCATAGGATCTTTATAGTATAATGACTTTCCATGAATTTTGTCAGAATTTTTACTAATTCATTTAATATTTTTTATCATTTATTATTTTTTAAATCGTTTTTAATTATAATAAATTAAATAAAAAATTAAAAAATATTTTTCTTTTTTTAGAATTTCTTATTTTATCAGTATCACTTAAGGAAAAATAGAAAAATTTTGTAGGGTCATTTTTTTTCATAATTTGTTTTTAAAGAACGGGATAAAACCCCGTTCTCGTTTTCGCGTTTTTGAGCTTAATTTAACTCCGTTTTCGTTCTAGTTTTCTTTATTCTTACTTTTTAGTCAATTAATATTAGGAAAAGTAAAAAAATTCACTTTAGGATTTAAATTTAATAAATTAGGTTTTTAGTCACGTTCGTTTTTAATTTCCGTTCTCGTTTTTGTGATTTAAGCCTAATTGCCTTAATTTTATGCTCCCATAGACTTAGGATTTCATTTTTATGCCTTATTTATGCTTCTCGTAGATTTTAAGTTTATTATTTACCTTTGTATGCTTTCCCGTAGTTTTAGGTTTAAATCCCCGTGCCTATTTATGTTTTTCCCGTAGATTTTAAGTTCACCTTAGTTTAAATTGCATTAATTTCCCATAGTTTTTAGAAAACCCATTATAACTTTGTTATTCAAGCATCCAAGAGTCAAACCAATAACGTAACCGTAAATTTTACGCCTCGTCGGGACAAAACAACCCGGGAATCGCGTGCTTCCCGGTTTACTACATTTGATTGATATTTTTGACTCTCATTATTATATTTATATATTTATTTATATTTATATATATAGTAAGGGTTTAATTTACCAAGTATCAAGGTGCATGATATAATTTTGAGGTGTATGATCATCTTATTTTTAGTGCGTTTGTGTTTGGTGATGAGTATTCCATTTGGTCGCGTATAGTGATAATGGAAAGGAATGGCGTATTTCATGCAATGGTACGTCAATAGTTGGATGATTTTGTGTTAAGCATTTATGGGAAATGTATCATGTTGGAAATAAGTGAAGTGAGTGAAATTTGGATATTTATAGTAGACTTTTTTAAAATGGAAAGTGAAATGTGAAATGAAAAGCTATTTTTAGAAAGTTTAGTAAGCAGCATTTATGTAAAAAGGTTTACCCAAATTAGCGTAGATTTTTATGGAAATTTAAGGTAATGTAAACTATAATGAAAATAATAATTTAAAAAAAATAAATAAATATATGTATGTATGTATAAAATCGGCACAAGAAAGGAAAAAAGAAAAGAAAAAGGATTTTGGGCCTTATCTAGAGGAGTTTTAGTAGGATTAGGATGCTAGTTAATTAGATAGGTTATCCCTTAGCCAATATATCAAAAACCACGACTCATTCATCCTAAAACCCTAGGTGTCTACTTCTCCCTCCCTAAGAACAAGGAACCAAGAATCTTGATCAAGAAGTAACCAAGAATCGGTGTTAGGATCAAGAAATCAAGAGGTAAGTATGCTTAACTTAGTTAGAATTATGCAATCATGTAACCAGACTTATGATGGATCTAGGGTTTACATAAAATATAGATTATATATAAGCTTTAATGATGGAATAATGATTAGGGTTAGTTTAGGGTTATGATCATGCATGTTGCATGTAAGGGTTTGCGTTAGATCTTGATTTAGGGTTTTGCAGAATTAGGTCTGTGTTAAGCTGATGATATCTAGATGTTAGAAATGTGTTTTGATATGATTCAAGAGCCTAAATTGTAGTTCAAAGAGTCTATTTTTCAAAAAGTCCGGTCTCGAATGATTTTGATTTATAGATGTTGGTTAAATGTTGGTTACAGGAAAAGTTGTCAAAACAGTAAATACAGGTCAGAATTTGGTCATGTTTGAGAAGGTAAAACCCTAACTTAAAAGTGGAATTAAGATTATCCAATCTATAGTTATTAGGTTCAATATGTATATAAAGAAACTCTAGAAGGATAGCCTCTGATTGTGTGTCTATGTATAGTAATTAGGGCCATACATTTTAGCGTGCAATCAGATCCGAATTGAGACAGTTTTGAAGTTGGATTTTATTTGAGATAGTTGAACATGTAATGAGAATTTGGGGACCACAAGGTAGTTATTAAACTCATAAATAAACTTAGATGATTTTTAGTATAATTTATGAAGGTCAGCAAGTAAGGGTTTTAAGTTAGTAAAGATACACTAAAATTCTACATTTCTGAATAAATTGTAGTATACTAGTGGGATGTGTTAATGAGGTGGTTAAGGTTGGGCATGGTGTCGAGGTGACCCATGATGGTTGAACAAACCCTTATACATCCATCATATGTGTGTTACATGGACTAGAGATTTTAGCTTGGTCGCGTGTAATCGTGTTTATTTATTTGTATAGTTGCGTGATAGAAATTGGAAGCTGCGTATTAAGCATTCAGGTGAGTTACATAGTCCCTTTTATTTTTACATTTTAAACTTGGGATAGAAATGATGCAAGTGTTGAAATGAGTTTTAAATTGTTGTGATTATGTGCTAGTGTAAATGCATGGACTATTATGTGACTGATATGCGTTATTTGCTACATGTTATGTGATGTGATATTGATGTGTGAACTAAGTCAGGAGGATTACTTGCGAGTATCCATGGCCTGTTTAGTGGAAGGAATTGTTGCCTAGTCAGGAGGATTACTTGCGGGTATCCATGGCCTGAGCTAGAGGGAAAGAGATTTGGTATGATCCAAGAGCGATTGAGGTCGTCTGCTTGGTGTTTGAATGATTGATTGGATTGAATTGCATGTTAGCTTGTATGTTAGTTAGCATAATTGTCATGCAAAAGTATTGTTTTATAATCACAGTAATTGGTTAAATTGTTTTGAAATGGATTGAATATGTGTGTCTGAAAACCTATGTTTCTCACCAACCATTGTGTTGACATATAAGCATCATTTTTAGGTATTCAGCAGAATGAGATTAAAGTTAGGAAAAGTGGCTAGATGGACCGTAGGCAGCTGGCGAAGTTTAGTTATCTAGATTTTGTTATTTGTTTTGGATGATGAATGTTAATTGTTTTGCTTTGTTAGGATGTATGAATGTTTGCATGTCATGACGTTGGCATGAACTGCCTTCATTTCAATGTCAGACGCCTTTTGGATTTTATTGATGTGTTTGGGTATTTTCATGACACTGCGTGTCTATACCTTGTATTTTATGCATGTTTTAGTTTCTCTATATAGACGCCAATGTGTTGTGATGATTCCCTTTCTCCTCACGCCTCGCGTTTCCGCCTTGGCGGGGTGTGACACATCGCAAGTGTGACAAGGCAATAGAGTTAGGAAAAGCATACCAATGACCATGCATGATTAAGAAACACTACTCCCATAACATATAGATTCTCTTCTCCTTATTTAGTTTAATTAGTTAATTATTAGTATTAATCAAACCACCTTCATACCCCAAGATTTTACTTGCTTTTATTAATTATAAAAATACAATAATATTCTTCTTTCAATCTTTTAGATCTTAGTTATATTTAGTTTGGACCTTCGCAGTGCTATTCCCCTAGAGAACGATAACAACCCTCGTGTCTTGCCTATAGTACACTACAATGGTTAGGTGGACTGCCTAGGGAGTTGTAAAACTGAAGTGGGATTTACAACCTCATCATATTTATTTCCTATAAAAATTACTGCATAAACCACAAGAACGATTAGTACAATCATATGACTCAAAACAAACACATAAGACACACAAGACACGACGTGAATTAATCTAAATGATTTATTTTATATGTTTGAAATGGTTATTAAAAACCGGATATTTTCCTTTACAACTTGTTTGATGTAAAATACCTTTGATTGAAATTAAGACGAAGTTAAAAACAAACGACACTCCTAAAATGTGGGAAAATTAAAATTGGGTTGCCTCCTAATAAGCTTTGTTGCTTATTAGAGATTCTTTTAGCTAGACTCGAAGTCACACTCCTTACGTGACTCCTCCTTCGTCACTCACACCACATCCCTTATTTCCAGGTACAAGACACTTATCATCAAACATTATACTTCTCCATTGGTTAAATCCCATTTCTTTCTCTTGATGGTACTTGATTCTTTCCTCCCATTCTAAAATTATCCTACTAACGATATTTGTAGGGGCTACGGGATTCATGCCTTCTTTAGCTTTCTTCTCAATTTTACTAGGGAACTCAGGGATCTTAACAAAATCTATCTTGTTCTTGCCACATTTTAGAGTTATTGTCCCCTTATCAAATCTAATCACAGCGTTGGCCGTTGTTAAGAACGGTGTTCCTAAAATGAAAGTCTTGTTCTCATCCTCTTTTATGTCTAAAATCATGAAATCTACGGGGTACACATAGCTAGCTATATCAATCAACATATCCTCAACTATTTCTAACAGGTAAATATACGAGTGACTAGCTAGGGAGAGACTAATGTCAGTTCCTACAGACTTTTCGTTTGTTAGTATATTATAGAAGGACATGGGCATTATGTTCACATCGGATCCTTGGTCAATCAAGGAATTCACATATCTTAATCTTCCTATGCTACATGGTATCACAAAATTGCCTTCCATATCATCCTTTTTACTAACTTTTTGTCCTAAAAAGGAATGTCAGTTCCCCCATCATGGACATTTCGAATCTACTATGCATTAACTTTTCAAACTTTTTAGATAGTTTTGGGTTTGTGGACCGAAAATTATGTCAGCTACATAAATTTGCACAAGTAGGATGTCCTCCTTGTATCTTATCGTAAACAGAGTAGGGTCTATAGTACCTTTTGTGAATCCTTTTAAAACCAAGAATTTTGAAATTTCATCATACCATGCTCTTGGAGCATATTTCAGTCCATAAAGTGCTTTCCTGAGGCGGTAGACTTTGTCTGGATGATCTAGATCAACGAACTCGTCTGGATGACTAACATATACCTCTTCTTTCAGTGGACCATGGAGAAAGTCGTTTTAACGTCCATCTTGAAGATAGGAAATGACTTGTATGCAACGTAGGCAATGAAAATCCGTACAGCTTTCAATCGAGCAACTGGTGCAAAAGATTCCTAAAAATCGATGCCCTCTTCATGACGATATCCCTTAGCTACTAGAGGAACCTTGTTAGGAATTACATTACTCTCTTCATCTTTCTTGTTTTTATATAACCACTTTAGACCAATAACTGTTTTGCTAAAGGGTTTGTCAACAAGTTCCCAAACAACAAGTCTGTCAAACTGATGAAGCATCTTACTTGCTTTGATGTAATCCGAACTCAGCAGTATTGCTTCCTTGATGTTCTTTTGTTTGTTTTACTCACGGTGATGCGACCATTAACAATTCTGGCTTCGTAGCAAGATGTCTTCTAGTCTGATTGGATTGAAAAAACAAAAAAGAACACAAAAAAAAAAAAATATGGATTATCACCTACTTGTGCTAGAGGATGATCTTTAGTCCAATGGTATTCAGAAAGGTGTCCTTGGTAGAATTCATTTATGTTTAACGGATAAATTTAACGTGACGATGATTCACCAATTTTTGTTTTCGGTGCAAAAGGATTAGTGAACTCATATGCGTCAAACACTGCATCATCTACTTGAATAGTGTTATCTTCTTCAGTATGTACATGTGAAGTTGGATTAGTCAGATCAGGTATGTTGTGAAAAATCAATTGAGGTTCGTCTGCAATGATATGTGAGAAATCACATATCCTTTCTATATCAAAAATGTCCCTAAAAAGATAAAATTATGCATAAAATACTTGTATATTGCTTGTTTTGTCTTTGTGATTGGGTAGGTACGGATATTACAAATAACCAGGGAAAACGGCCAAAATTCGGACAAAAATGGACACGGATCGAATTGAGTGCACAGAGCCGGGATTTTGATAGCCAAGAAAGGTCAAAAGTCAACACATGTATCAAAACATTGGTCAACAAGTAACTCTGGTCAAACTTATAAGGACAAGATTTCATAAATACCAAAACAACCCCTTGAATTAAACCAAATTGCAAGTTTCCTTAAACCCTAACACCATTTATCTTTTTATCTAATAAAAGGGGGAATTTTATAAAAAAAAAAAAATTAAAACAACGATCTTCTTTTTACTCTCTCTTTGTGGTGTGAGAGAGACCGTTATCTTTTATTAATAAAAAGATAACGGTGTTAGGGTTTAAGGGATATCTTTGCAATTTGGTTTAATTTCAAGGGGTTGTTTTGGTTATTTTGGAATTTTGTCTTTATAAGTTTGACCAGAGTTGACTTGTTGACCATGGTTGACCAAGGGTTGACTTTTTGACCTTTCTTGCTATCAAATTCCCGGCTCTTGTGCACTCTATTCGATCTCGTGTCCATTTTTGTCCGATTTTGGCCGTTTTCCTGTGTTATTTGTAATATCCGTACCTACCCAATCACAAAGACAAAACAAGCAATATACAAGTATTTTATGCATAATTTTATCTTTTTAGGGACATTTTTGATATAGAAAGGATATGTGATTTCTCACATATCATTGCAGACGAACCTTAATTGATTTTTCACAACATACCTGATCTGACTAATCCAACTTCACATGTACATACTGAAGAAGATAACACTATTCAAGTAGATGATGCAGTGTTTGACGCATATGAGTTCACTAATCCTTTTGCACCGAAAACAAAAATTGGTGAATCATCATCACGTTAAATTTATCCGTTAAACATAAATGAATTCTACTAAGGACACCTTTCTGAATACCATTGGACTAAAGATCATCCTCTAGCACAAGTAGGTGATAATCCTTCAAATCCAATTCAGACTAGAAGACATCTTGCTACTAATCCAGAATTATGTATGTTCGCACTCACCGTGAGTAAAACCAAACAAAAGAACATCAAGGAAGCAATAGCTGATGATGTGCGGATTAAAGCAATGCAAGAAGAGCTTCATCAGTTTGACAGACTTGTTGTTTGGGAACTTGTTGACAAACCCTTTAGCAAAACAGTTATTGGTCTAAAGTGGTTATATAAAAACAAGAAAGATGAAGAGAGTAATGTAATTCCTAACAAGGTTCTATTTTTTTTTCTTGTTTATAGTAGCGTATGGGATTATCGTCATACATGAAGAGGGCATCGATTTTTAGGAATCTTTTGCACCAGTTGCTCGATTGAAAGCTGTACGGATTTTCATTGCCTACGTTGCATACAAGTCATTTCCTATCTTCAAGATGGACGTTAAAACGACTTTCTCCATGGTCCACTGAAAGAAGAGGTATATGTTAGTCATCCAGACGAGTTCGTTGATCTAGATCATCCAGACAAAGTCTACCGCCTCAGGAAAGCACTTTATGGACTGAAATATGCTCCAAGAGCATGGTATGATGAAATTTCAAAATTCTTGGTTTTAAAAGGATTCACAAAAGGTACTATAGACCCTACTCTGTTTACGATAAGATACAAGGAGGACATCCTACTTGTGCAAATTTATGTAGCTGACATAATTTTCGGTTCCACAAACCCAAAACTATCTAAAAAGTTTGAAAAGTTAATGCATAGTAGATTCGAAATGTCCATGATGGGGGAACTGAAATTCTTTTAGGACTTCAGATCCACCAATCCCAAAAGGTATATTTATCAACCAACCTAAGTACGCTTTACACATCCTTAAAAAATATGGTATGGACAAATGCGATAGTTTGGTACACCAATAACTACTAAACCTAAGCTCGATACAGATTTTAGTGAATACCCATAAATCAACGAAATATCATAGCATAATTGGTGTCACTAATTATATCTGATATCTAGTAGAACAGATTTAGTGAAGCAACGTGTTTCTTAGCTCAGCTATCAGCAATGCCTCATAAAAGCACATTAAGGAGGTTAAAGTATCTTTCGGTCCTCAAGAAGACCATTCACATTAGGACTCTAGCATCTGAAGGACTTGGTTTTGAAACTAATCACCTTTTTAGATGTCATCACCAAGTTGATTGATACGCGTCAGGTACATCTAGTGGCATACAATTCCTAAGTTACAAGCTCGTGAGTTGGTCATCGAAAAAGTAGGACTGCACATCTATGTCAACAGCCGAGGCTGAGAATGTGTCTCTATCTGCATGTTGTGCTCAAGTCCTTTGGATGCGAACTCAACTGACAAGATTATGCTTTCAATTTGATTAACATACCCAATCACTATGACTCAAAGGCGCCTAATCCTTCTCGTAATCCGGTTACAACTATTCCTAAACTAAACATTAATCTGTACCGATATCACTTTATCAATGAACAAGTCAAAAATGGTATCATCGAATTATACTTTATCGAGACTGATTACGATTACCAGTTAGCGGATCTATTATGAAACCTCTTTCAAAAGAAAGGTTTGAGTATATAGTAGGCCGACTCGGTATGAGATGTTTGACTCCATACGAACTAGAGATCTTGCAAGAAAACTGCCTTGAATATCTTATCAAACATCATATTGTTTATAATTGTTCGAAAAGATAAATACAAAAATACCCAAAACCAAGAAAATAAAATACAAAATAGAAAAATCTGTCAAAAACCAAATAAAAATCTAAAAAATTTTCAAAAAATACCAAAAAAGAATTTCTCGAATGTCTTTGAAATCGATAACTTTACCTACCTAGAAATGGTCTGATTTCATTAACATGGTATGTAAATGAAGGCTCGTGCAAGAGGTCATAGGTTTTAAAACATTTCATTTATAATATTATTTAATGGCTTACAGTTACTTCAGACTATAACGCGGACCCGAATGTCATAGGAAAGTGTACGCTTCAGTGCGCTTATCCTAAGATAAGGATAAAAATCTTCTTTTAATGGTTTAAAAAATATTGAAATAAATTTTCAAGGACTTTAAATGTTAAATTACTCTTGTCACACCCCGCCAAGGCGGAAATGCGTTAGGCGCGACGAGAAGGGATTCAATCACATAACATTGGCCTAAGAGGTCCCAAGAGAAGTAATCAAGAGAAAGATTGAAGCCTTGAAGCCCCGGAGTTGTTATTTTAGGCGTACGAAACTAAAAGTCCTGATTTCGACCCGTTTCCAAGCTATAAGCTCAAACCCAGGTTCTATGATCTTCATACATGCTCCTACACTCTTATAATGTTCATATGATCCTAAATAAACTCTTGTTAAAGTTTTATAACTCAATTCATGTTCATTTTCTATTTTGATCCAAAATCGTACACCCGAAACCCTAATTTCATGTTTTTCTTGAATCTATAAGCTAATATGATAAAATGTTATTGTAATCTATCCTAACATGCTTAACTAATGTTATTATAACCACTTTATCAAGTCTTGAAGGAATTTGAATTAAAAACCTATGCGTTTTTGTTTTAAAACCCTAATATGACCCGTTTTGCTTCCTAGCTTAACAAATCATTATTTTAAGCTTTCATTATGTTAAATCTTCATATTTTAGCTTATATTAATAAGCTATAACCTGTAAATTACTTTTCATATTGAAAAATAAAAATATCATTTAGAAACTTAAAATAAGCTTGCATGGCATTTTGGACTTGTTTTGCAAAAGTATTCCATGCAAGGGGTATATATCGTAACTTTCTGAAACTTATAACTAAAAGGACTGAAAATGTCATTTTATCAAAGTTATAACTATAAGGGTCTATTATGTCACTTTCCAAAGTACAAGGTTTACTTTGTACATCTTTAAAACTTGAAGGACCAAACTTGTAAAAGTGCAAACTCCAAGGGTATATTTTGCCATTTTTCATTCTTAAGGGTCTAGAATGTAACATTTTGAAAAAGTATAAAAACATGTTCAAAACATTATAAGACATAACTTTAATTAACGCTTATCGTGCTTATCATTTCCAGATATTGATCAAAACGCTTAAAACCGATTATATCGTATCACAATACTATGGAGCTTCATATTAAAAGGTTTCATCTTGGTATTACGTTCTGACTGAGTTGTTGGGTTGACGATTTAAAGTTCCCTAGCTCCTCAGACGTTTACTGAATGATCTCTGAATTATGATGGCCTGAACGGTGATACAATAATTCCAAACTCTCCAATCAAACTCATAACAATATTAAACTATTAAAACCAAAGTTCTAGATTACAATCTTCCTAAGACTAGACATATTATCCCAGGTTACGTGATGAAGCTTCTTCCTTTCAAGTTGATATACTTTCCGCCCGAGTAGATAATGCCGTACTACTATACAGACGCCTTTCCTTTGATATACTTTTACCGTTAATCAGATTTCCTTGTTAAGGTGAAGTTCATAACCTCGCCTTTACTTATTTACATGTTTTATAAACCCATGAGGGGGATACATGCTTGTTTACAAACTATTTTACATACTCATTTATCTTATAACAATGTTATTACTTTTGCGAATGTTGTGAATAGATCTATTTGGGATTGGCCTCCCCGTTGGTGTACCCAGTTATACCGGTAACCAATTGCACACCATTAGAATATAACTGCGGGTGTTTTGGCAAAGGCACCCGTTGGGGCTATAACGTATCAAATATATCCCAAGGCTTCGGATTCATGAGCTAATGGCAATAATACTTGTTTTATAACGGGTGTATAACAACGTAACCCAATATCGAATTTGCATTCAAATTATTTAACTTAAACCTATGAATATCACTCAACCTTTGTGTTGACTTTTTAGCATGTTTTATCTCAGGTAATTAAACAACTTATGGCACGGAGTGGCGAGGACTTGAAGATGGCAAAAACTGTTATCATTCAAACTTTGTGTTTTAGATTTTGGGACCTTTCATTTGTAAAAACTCTGATAAAATAATGAATGATAACTTAATTTTCAAAAACGACTCTTTTTGATTCGTTTTCTATGATTATGACTATTGTACCTTGAAGTAATATCCCAGATTAGCTTCCGCTGCTATATGTAAAAATGGGGGTGTTACACCACACAACCTCACCACCGATCCATCACCACCATCACGACCTCGTCACCACCACCAACATCACCGCCACCCCGTCACCATCTCCACTCCGAGCACCACACCACTATCTTAGCCACCACCATAGGGTGCGTTGGGTTTCGGGTCACACCAACAAGGTGCGTTTGGTTTTTATAAACACTACAAAGGTGCGTTTGGTTTGACAGAAAACACCACGAGGGTGCGTTTGGATCTGGGTTTAGCACCAAGGGTGCGTTTGGTTGTTCGTATCACACCAAAGGGTGCGTTTGGTTTTGATAGACACCACAAGGGTGCGTTTGGTTTATCAAGAAATTCCACAAAGTGTGCGTTTGGATCTGGGTTTGCCATAAAGGGGCGTTTGGTTTAGCAGTTAGGAGCGTTTGGTTTAGCAGTTAGGAGCGTTTGGTTTAGCAGTTAGGGTGCGTTTGGGACAGCAGCCGTAAAGGGTGTGTGGGTTTTACTTATTTTTGTTATTGGTCGATCTAACCTAGATATATAAATATATATTAAAACAAGCGGGTATTTTGCAACATAGATTTGATTAAAGTGGAAAACGTTGAGTTTCGTAAAAATAGGAAACGTTGTATAAACGAAAAGGTCATGTCGAAATTTATATAATACTTAGTAATGTTTCACTAAAACCTCTATTATATTAAGAAACTCGATAAAATGACAAAGCTATATAGTTTTAAGATTATTAAATTGTAATTATACAATAAACCGGTGAATAAATGAAAACTATACTTTTACAAATGAGACTACTGTTATAGCTAAAACCCGGCAAGGAAACAAAATACTAAATTATAAAATATTATTTTATAATTCTCGACTAAAAGACAAAATTCATAACTGTTATGGAAAACTTTAAAAATGTCATTTATCTAATTCGAAACTTTAAAACGTGTGTTTACTTTTATACAAGAACGTTTTATTAATTTAATTGGTGATTTCCGAAAACATGTCGAATTATTTTGTTTCAATTATTTTTCTCACATTCCTTATATAATACTCGCAGAGTATTATATACCTCGATTTTTCTTTTGGTTATTTGTCTTTGTTATATAATTCACCATATGAATTATATACTTGTCCATATATGTAATATATACTGAATATATTACATACCTTGTGTTTACTTGTCGATTTATTTTATTTAACCAACCACCAAACTCATGCAACTTGAAATCCAAATCCTTTTATCAACGTGTCGCGTTGATGTAATCATCCATCGAAAAACCCAAATACATTATCCTAGGCTAGGGGGTCTTAGCCGTTAAGATAAACTGCAACTTCTTGGTCGAGCCGTTCCGGTTTCCGTTTCTGTTGTGCTATATGTGCATTTCTGCCAATTGTTCTGCAACATCAAGGTGAGTTTATAGCCTCATGTTTTACTTGTTTTACATATATTTTTTGGGTGAGAACATTCTTGTTTGCAAATGCATTTACATGGTTGATTACAAATTGGTTTACACACTCATTTACATAGCTCGCTATGGGATACATTACTTAACTTTATTTTTGGTCACAAATACATACTTTGCTTTTGAAATGATTACGGATTAGCTTAAGCGGATTGAACGGATAACTATTGGTAAATGCCCGAGTGTTCTTGGAGGGGACACCTGCGAGGGGTACATATTCATTACTGCCCGGGTGTTCATGGAGGGGACACCTGCAAGGGGTACATATTCATTACTGCCCAGGTGTTCTTGAAGGGAACACCTGCGATGGGTACATATGGTTTTCATTACTGCCCGGGTGTTCTTGGAGGGGACACCTACGATGGGTACATAGTGCATCAGTTTCATGAACTTAAAGTAATCGTAATCACTCATTGGGCAATACATACTTGAAACATTTCGTGATGGTTTTAATTATCATGCATACTTTGAATAATTGCGGTCCAACTTTCATACGTACAATTTTTGGCAACTATTATAAGGATTGAAATGGTCATGCATGCTTTATAAATCTTTTGATTTCAACGTTTATACTTACAAAAATCTATGAATACTCACCGACTTTATTGTTGACAACTTTTAACTGTATTTCTCAGGGAATTAGATGCTTGGCTCTTACTTGATGTGCATTGGAGTCTAAATTAACAAGATTTTCATTACATGGAATTTCTAATTAACATACAAATGAGCAAATTCTCGTTTTTGTATTGCTTTAAGTTTTTCATTGTGATGCTATTATGGGACAAATGTTATAATCGATTTCCAAGAAAATCATACGAGATTAACTTTTCAAATGTCACATATTTAGAGGTCGTTTTTCTTGTATCTTTGTGCTGTTGTATTATGAAGTAACGCCCCAGACATATTTTCGCTGCGACACATTTTTGGGGGTGTTACATTCTTTTTCATGATTACCTCAAAAGGGATTACTTAACGATTAACATTCGTTAAATCATGGTAGAATCTAAAGGGTAGATTACCACACAAAAGCAAGTAATTATCCCAAAAGCTCGCTATGATTGTATGCACCTCAAGTTGCATGAAAAAAATATAAGCGAGTTCGATCTTACAATTTCAGTGTTAGATCTGAATTAAAAGAGAATATCTAACAGTGAAAGATCCGTTAAATGTATGTCAAAATCAAAAAGAAAGATTTGAACCTCTAAAGCAAAAAATTCTTGTAAATACGAGCACATTTTCGCAATATTGAGTATTACATCTGAATGATAAAAAAGAAAATATGTGTTGAGATGGTTAATGCCTCGAATATGTTCATATATTGAGAACGATACTTTGATATAAGTTTTTTTTTTCTTCTTAACAAAGCAATGGGTATTTGAACAAACACGATAAACCCGTTTACTAAATTTTTTCCATTTACTCAAATGAATGTGAGAACAATAATGATCATCATGTTTATTCAAAAAAACTGGTTGGCAACCTCAAGTTGCAAGACAAAAGATTAAATGATCTCCATTCCGTCATGTGAATGTGAAGAAATGATCAACATAAAGATCTACATTTCCTCAAGTGAATGTGATAAAATGATCAATATAAGATCGTCATTCTCTCATGTGAATGTGATAATGTAATGATAAATGTTTAAAGATCATGTATCATGGTAAAGGATATAGTCGATGTAGTATGACAATGACAAACCACTAGTAGTGGCAAAATAAAATAAGAAAGGAGCAAAAATGCAATGTGATGTATGCAAAATACAAGTGTGTCAAAGATATTATACACTATTTATAGATTTAAGAATATATGCTAGCACATTTTGCTCCGTAAAAGATTGTCATGATAAACGAAATTAAATATTAAAGATGCATTACATTCTTTTGTATCTTTCTCGACATGCATTATATAAAGATTAGTAAAAACTAATCATAGCCATAACATAAGTTTATGAGCAATAATAAGTAGTTGAATATTCAGAATGAATTATCATATTCTATTGATCCTCGAAAGAAATTTTATGAATTTATTATTCAATAGATAATCTAATAGCCATACATAAATATTGGCCAAAAACAAAAATTTCAGCTACTCATGCTCTGATTATAAGTTGTCTCTAAAGGACACTATTTTATTATGACATGCCTCAAGCATGGTAGACAAATCGAAAATCCATTAAGTGAATCATTTAAAGTTTTTAAAAAATTCGATGCATCGTCTAAAGGTCATCAAATCGCAACCTCAATTTCGCAAAACGATTAATAGCTCAAGAACGAGTCTAACATCCAGAGTAGTATTTTCATCATAATATCTTGATGATTACTTCCTAAAGATAAATGATTGATTGAGAGAAACTTTTTGTTTTTGTATGGGGCCATATTATATAAACACAAACAATAAAACTACATCATGCCAATATGTTATTATAAATCTTCCTTTTTTTAAATTGGTTTTGTTAAACCAAACATATCCCATTTCAGTTTTTTGTGCAAATTACTCCACCTAAATAGCACATAAAAAGGGATATAGAAGAAGGATAATTCCCAGTAGGAGAGATAGAAGAGCTGTCTAAATTCAGAATGAATTATCATATTTTATTGATCCTCGAAAGAAATTTTATGAATTTATTATTCAATGGATAATCTAATAGCCATACATAAACATTGGCAATAACAAAATTTTAGCTACTCATGCTCTGATTATAAGTTGTCACTCAAGGACACTATTTTATTATGACATGCCTCAAACATGGTAGTCAAATCGATTCCAAATAAAATCCTCGATGAAAAATATAGAGCATGAAAACGAGATGGTTGTTCGAGGTATAAAAGACCCCATGATAGTCTCATAAAGAGATACTAGACATTAAGGTTCCAAAGAACCTCAGATAACTAATGAGATCTCAATAAATTCTATCTTATCTTGAATTATATGGAATCAGAAACAAAACGACATCGATAAATTTGTCTATATACAATATATTGCTTGCTATTATGCATGATGAGGATCGAATCCATTAATATCCATATGTGCGCTCAACGAAATAATTAGCCAACATAAAAAGACATAGTATCTTGCAAATACTAAAAGTATTGGAACGTAAATACACGTAAATGTGTAAAATCTATTGGATATACATCGGTTTTTGTGAAAAACCAAAATAAGAGCTCTAAAGTTATGTGCTTTAATACTTGAATTGTGAAATAGATAAATTCAAAAAAACAATAAGTTGATTATTAAGAGACATATTGTCTCGAGGTGGATGTAAATATCTTATTGATATTTTATGAGATAAGTTATATAGAAGATTATTCCCTAAAATGGGGTATATTTAAGCGCTCATATTCTACGAAGGATATGTAATGCCTCAAGTATGACTCACAACTTCAACTTATAGAAACAATTAATAAAGTTCTCAATAACTTTATTTGATCAAATTAAATGAATCCTTATATGGATCAAAATCATGTTGAACGCATATTATATAAATTGCTTGTGCGCATTGTCTTTTAAGAAAGAGTTAGGTAGATTCCTCCAAGTACCATAAATGAAGGTGCAAATAACATTTGTTGTCAATTTTGCAATAATATGCTTCATTGAGAGTTTATTTTCTCTTTTAATATTTGTACCAACGCATTGTATACGTTCCAACCAAAGCATTTGATATGGGGTTGGAAGCAAACACATATATTTTGTCATTTTTTAGACAGTAACATCAACCATTTTGGTAAACTTAATACAAACCTTGCTGAGCCCTAAGCAAAAGTATAATCAAGCACTCGTTTAGAGAAGATTGAGCATTGTGATTGCTTGAAAATATACATAAATTGGGAGGAGCTATCATGCGCACATACACTCCTTTTCCTCACAAGTTTTTTTATACCATTTGGGTTTTTTCTTGATAAGGTTTTTAATGAGCAGTCTATAGGTATGATGTAATGATGTGAATATCCCAAGGAGGAGTAATTGTAAACTATAATATGGGCATGTTGTGCTATATTGGCTAATGGGCCTATCCTATTCATCTTGTATATGTAAAGGGAACACACTAGGGTTAACTATTAGCCTTAAAAAAACAATTCTCTTATAACCTCTGGAATCAATAATTAATATCTTCTACACTTCCTCTGTATATTCTTGTTTCATTATTATTCACTAATGAATAACAGTATAAAGGAGGGGGGGGGCCGGTCGTTTAGTAAAAGATAATGGAAAAGAAAAAAAAATGAGCCTTATCTTAAAAACAAGTTTTAGTTAGATATAGGTTTCTAATATACTAACTTATCTAAAAAACTCTAAAACCTAATTGTTTAGTTCATCATTGCCGTCCGTCTCCTCCCCTTGTGGATGCATTTCTAACCCTATCCCCCCAATTAAGAACCAAAGAAGGCGAATTTTTGATCCAAATAATTAAGAGCTAGATCGTGTTAGGAGCAAGTAAGTGCGCTAGGTAATGATACTCTTGCTAATTCTTTTTAAATCATTTAACAAATAATATGATGGATAATTAGGGTTTTAAGTTTCTGTAATTAATTATATTATGATCATGCTAGTGCGTTTAGGGTTTGATTAGGGTCATATTGGGTGCCAACGGTAAGGATTAAAACATGTTAATCTTGTGATTTAAACGTAAGGCCAGCTTTTAGGTCATGTTCAACGAATGATATTCATATGGATGAGAAACGCTTAAGAGGGTGAATCTAATGCTAAATTAGAAGTTAGAAGAGTCAAGTGTTTCAACGTCTGGCCTATCGATAGGTTATTTGGTATGGGGAAGTGTAGTTCAATGTGTCGTAGCATAGAAAAGTTGTCAAAATGAGAAAATACAGGACAGAATTAGAGAAGGTAAAACGCCTGATTTAAATTCAAGATTAAGGTTCCAAAACAGCAAAAGTCACTAGTCTAATTCTCCTATTTAACTCCCCCCAAAATTTAGCTTCCTATATAGTTGTACTTAAGTATGTGAGTTAGCAAGGTCTCAAATGTTTAAGTGCGCGTTCAGATCCGAATCTATAATACGAGTACTTTTTGAGTTGGGAATTTAATTATGTGGCATTTGCACAGTGAATAGCTTGGGGGTAAATGAGGTAGTTAAGTAAACACTAAATGTACAAAAGGTGATTATTTTGAAAATATTATTAGGTTCCAGTAGAAAAGGGTAGAAAGTTAAAAAAAGTACACTAAAAATTCCCTGCGTTATTCCGCGGTAAAAATTAAAATCATTAGAATTATGAGTAAAAAAATTGGTGTAAAGTTCGGCATGATGTCATGGGGGGGGGGGTAGGTACCCATGGAGATAATTTAAAAACACCTTTAACACCTTCATAAATGATTTGCGTTACATAGACTTAATCATTGGCTTCGTCCGCGTGTAACACTTTATAATTGTATTGGTGTAGTTTTGTGCGATGGAAATTCTGGGAAGCTAGCGTTGAGCAACATGTGAATTTCATAGTCCCTCTTTTTACATTGTTTTTTAAATTGGGATGGAAAATGATGCAAATGTATAGAATGTTTTAAATGTCTATGAATAGTGAATTTATTGATCATGACAATTATGTTGGCTATTATATGATATGTGCTATATGTTTATGTGTTGTTGGATCGGAGGGTAATGTTCCTACCCATGTTGTGTAATTTGGATCGGAGGGTAACGTTCCTACCAATTACTATGTGATTCCGATCAGAGGGTAAAGTTTCTACCTATTATTGTGTGATTATGATCGGAGGGTGCCCATTTCAGTGTGAATCTACGTGAAATCTATTACGAGATCTCGAGCGCCATTCGGATCATAGAAGGGAAGTACTGTTGGCATCTCAGAGCAGCTACTTCCACAAACGCAAAAATAGTGCAATGATAAATCCAAAACAAACAGGAGACCAAAGGGAACATCTAGATTCTGTGAATAAGGGATAATTGATCTTTACACACTCAAGCAATTTGAGTATGTAACTCCATTAGGGTATCCAGTCAGTTATGACTTGGGTCCCCTAAAAGAGTCTAATGATTTGAAAGTGTTTGTAGGATGGACATGTTCACAGGAGCCTGCACCACCGAGAGAGTTAAGACATCTCTGCGAGTAGACTCTCTGCTATCGCTCTTGATCAATTCTTAGGACCTGTCTCTGGAATATGACACACTCTAGGCAGAACATATGCGACTAGCCTGCTGCTCTGCCAAAGAAGATATCTCTGATGTAGGTTCTCTTCTAAATGCATCTAGTGCGAAATATTAGCACATATCAGCAAATGAACATAGGAGTAGCGATTGGATGATGATACTACAAAGACACACTACACGGACACTCATCTAAGACATCATTACGCGCTTGAGTGTCCATTGACAACAAGTCTTGTCAACATGAGCATGACAGTTACACGCACAGCATTGTAAGCACTTCTCTTACTACTGAGAATCTCAACAGAATCCTGTCTGAGAGAGTCAGCTACAATGATACTACATTCATAGACAAAAAACATGCTCTAGACTCGCTAGACGTACAAGCCTTTCACTCTCTCACAGTTTGCCTATAGTCCATACTGATCTGGTCATCTCCTATCTCTCACAGACAGCTCCTAGATAATAGCAATTAGTCAATAGTATAGCATATCACTCTGGCCGGATGAGATGTCTTACCTACAGCGATGATTATTATTTGGCCTGTTCTCTACATGCATGGATACATCTCTACAGTGTCTATGTGTCACACCATGTACAGGCGACGCCCAAGCGTCTCAAGCTCCATACATCATGGCACACAGAAGCATCATGTATGATGCGTCATGCGAGTCAACGTTCAAGCAAAGTCTATCTCAACTCTAGCATTGACGACTTACGCGTAGCATAGCACATCTGCGTATGATATTGGCTTCACATCCAGTTCAGCGAAGAGCATCTCAACTTATTGATCAACATCACTCAATACTACTGCACATTGATAGAAAGAGGTAATAACTCCAGTCATCTACGTGTGCATCACTTTGCAATAAGATCCGCAAGACTCAAAAACCTGTCGTTGTTACTCGACACCTACTTTAGTGCGGCAGCTTGCTAGCTCGTACGACTTATGTTTGAGCGGTACTCAGCACATCAATTAGAGTACTAGGGCAGAGTGCTAGAACTACATAGGCACACAATGCGCAAGATAGCGAAATAATATCGAGTGTGAGGATAGGTAGTCGAGCCTGATGACATACTAAGAGCAAGCAATTCAGTTGGACTGTGAGATTTTTTCGAACTACAGCCTAAATAACGATTGCGAGATCATCCTAGATATATGATGCTTCTATGATAAGTCACAATATGCTGCGAGAGTGAATATTGCTAGCAAAACAGAGTCAAAGACATCAAAGTAGAAGTACGCATCAGTGTGCGCGGAGTTTTTCTTTCCTATCATAGCGAGAACTGAGATAGATTTCAAGAACGACACACAACTCTGAGAGTGTCTCGGGGTCTCAGCTTGGTTGATCTGTATAGAGCGTGGCCAAAACGAGGCGCGGACAAGATAGCGCAAGCACTCTAGAGAGTGATCTCTCAGTGACCAAACAAGGCGATCTCTCCTTGCACTTTATTCAGACAACAATGAGGCATGCACAGGACATCGCTACTTGGAGACAATCAAGGAGAACCTCGCTAAACAGAGTAGAAAGCATTAGCTTTTCTAGCGCAATGACTACAAGAGTCAGACTCATCTTTCTTCCTCTAATGATATCACATTGATATGGGCTGAGGGAACCTAATACGTGATGTCTTGCACTAAATGATCTTTCTACACACACGCGTTCGTGAGTGCGCGCTCGCGGCGAGGGAGGGGAAGGAGGTAAATATGCGTCTCTTCACTGCAACTGAGAACACCCTACTCATGATCTTAAATCTGCTTACATTAGATAGGACAGATCTCCAGGACACATCAGTTTTCGATGAGGACATCATATCTGTTAGACTACACCTGACCTATCTACGGGTTGAATTACCCTTCTTGAGTCTACAATTGGGACAGTTATCAGTTACAGAATTGATAGCTAGAGTATGCGCAGTCAAGACTAGAGCTCTACTACGCTTGGATAACACCTCTACAGCGAGCAACAGAGATTTTGCTGAGCTGACATCATCATACAGGGTCGCTAATACTACATCTCAACGATCACGGAGAGCTTACATGTAAAAAACTTATCTCGCGTGAACCTAGATTATCGCTCAAACGAATAACGTCTTATCTCAATCACACGCTTTGATCTTACACAGATTATGACTCTCCATGAATTACATCCCTTATGATGCGCAAGAAAACTAGAGTGTGTTACACACAAAATCTCATATCTCAGACTCTATCTGTAGATCACAGCTCAGTTTTAGAGATCACTTATCACACTTCTGCGGTAGTCACAATCCTGCGATATGGCAGACTATCGAACTGATCCGAGCCATAAAGATATCTTAGGAGAGAGAGAGAATGATGTTCTATCTACAAACTCATAGCACTATAGTCCGACAAGAGTGAATCACTAATGGCTGACATACCGACATTCATGTCATCTCCGTGCTCGACTACTCTACATAGCTTCACACTACTGATTGAAGCTCTTATGAGTCTCTGCGCTTTCGTCACCTGCTCTCTCAAAATCTCTTGCCAAAGCCATAATGATGATCAAAGATTACTTTGAAGAGGAAAAGAAGAGAAATAACACTTGACAAGGGAAAAGGAATGTGTTTTGACAGTACTTTTCACTCTAAGTACTAGCTAATACACCTCCTCACAGTACTGCAATACACTACAGAGTTCAGATGATGATATTACAAAAGAAGATGTCTTCTTCTTACAAACTCTTTTGATGCTGAGGAAGGCTGAAGTAGCTGACTACAACAACATGGATCCTACCCATTGATGTTCCCTCTACTCCCACACTTAGAAATTCATAAGATTCATCCTCAAATCAAATTATTGGCAAAAGTATGCCGGGTTCAAACAGTAAGAAAGCTTTCAAGACAGTACTTCAAAACCAACATCAAGCATTGCTATCTTTTATATCAAAACAAAACCAGAACAACCACAAGGATCCGGCAACCTGCTTGTTTGCTTGTATTCTTATCTCAATCAGGAACCCAAGAAAGTCTCTCAAGCCTAAGCAGATGAAAGTTAGGTTGGGCGATGCAAGAAGAACTACTTCAATTCAAGTACATAGAGGTATGGGTGTTAATGTGACCTACCAGAAGCAAGAGGGAGATTGGAACTAAAAATGGGTTTTTTAAAACAAGAGAGATGAACGGGGTACTATTATCAAGAACAAAGCACGCCTAGTTGCCAAGGGTACAAGACAAGAAGAAGGTGTAGATTATGATGAAGTGTTTGCACCAGTTGCCAGAATTGAAGCAATAAGACTCTTTTTGGCATTTGCATCTTTCATGGGCTTCATTGTCTATCAGATGGATGTCAAGAGTGCATTCTTATATGGCAACATCACAGAAGAAGTGTAATTCAAACAGCCTCCAGGTTTTGAAGATCCGCTCCATGCCAAACAAGGGTCCCTACAGAGTTGTCCAAGAGCGCTTTATGGCCCTGCAGCAAGCCCCAAGAGCATGTTAGAAAGACCCTTTCCACTTTTCTTTTGAAACATGGCTATAGGAGAAGGGGCTATTGATAAAACTCTGTTATTAAAAGGATCGAAGAGATAGTCAATGTTGGTACAGGTAATATGTTGATATATCAATCTTTGGATCTACCAAGCCTTCTAGGTGAAGATTTGAAGATCTTAGCAAAAGAATTCCAAGATGAGTTCCATGGTGAACTCACTGTTCTTTTGGGCTTCAAGTCAAGCAATCCAATGGTGGGTATATTTCCTAAGTCAAGACAATATTGATAGATATTTCTCAACAAGTTTGACTTTTTAGAACCATTAAAGCCACATCCACCCCCATGAAGCTCAAAAATCGATAGAAAAGATGCAGATGGGAAGATGTTGATAGTACATCTTTACACCAGGTCTATGATTGGATGTCTCATGTACTTAAACTGCTTCAAGACCAAACATAATGTTTTGCTGTATTTTCCTGTGTGCAAGATTACAAGTCACCCAAAGGTTTCTCATCTACATGCTGTCAAAAGATTTTTATCCGGTACCGCATCAAACATCAACCTAAATTGGGTTTTATGGTATCCTAAGGACTCTCCTTTTCACTGAAAACTTTTTCAGACAAGTGACTATGCTGGTACAATCATTGATATAAGATCAACTTTCAAGGAGGATGCAGTATCTTGGAAGAAGACTAGTTTTCTTGGCAATTGCAAGAAACAAACAATTGTGCTATCTCCTCTACAGAAGCAAAATCTGTAGCAGCAGCAATTTGTTGTGCTCAGGTACTTAAATGCAAAATCAACTACTTGATTATGATGATTAACTCATGAACCCTGAAATCCATATAGACAATGAGAGCACATTTGCATTGTGAAGAAATCCTGTCTTTCCCACTCAAAGACCTAGCATATACAGATTGACATCACTTCATTCGAATATGATATGAGCAAAAGGCCTCATTAATGTTGGTCAAGGTTCATACTGATTACAATGTAGTCAAAAAGATTTACTCACCAAAGGCTTGACTTGGGCATGATTGTAACTTTTTGGTGGTAACAATTGGGAGATGATGAACCCATAGCTATCTTTGAGAGGAGGATCACATATAAAGTACGTGCTGATCAAGTAAAGTACAGGTTTGGGTAAATGGATATTTGGAAGCACTCTAGGCTACCTTTAGATGGAGGATATGAATGATTTTTTTAAGAATATTGATTATTTGAAGAGATTGTTTGTCAAGGTTGAAGGTTGTCGTTTGCACATAAGTTAAAGTTGGACATCTTTTTAAATTGAAAGTACTGCTTAGGCCAACTCAAAGTACTGCTTGCCTTAGAAAGTACTGCTTAGACAACAAAGTACTGTTCTACGCAATAACGTTTTGGATCAACGTCCAAACGTACGTTTTGCCTAAAAACAGTATTTACAACGGTAAGACTTTTTAGTTATGCCGTCGCAAACCAATAAATACTCAACTGAAATAGCATTTTTCTCGTCACTTTACATACTTTCATTCTATAAATTTTTTAATTTCAACCTCCGAACGCACATGACCAATTCTTTTCAAATGGCACAATATTCCGTAACTTGTAACAAGCACAACATGATTGCGTGTTTGGAAAAGACGGCACAGAATGCAGTTTTTATAAATCATCGACCTTTCTCACTGGCTTCTCCATTAATTATTTTCTTTTTGGTCGATCCTGATCTCAACAGTCCTTGACTTCAACAATTTTTGGGCTACCGATTTTTTTGTCTCTCCAATGATCAATGACTTAACCTCACATCGCGCCAAGGTAGCTGGCAAAAGATTTTGATTCTGAAGAAACCATTCGAGCTGACCTCTCTTTGAGATTAAAATGGAGTTTGAATGCTTCCTAAGCAAGTTATTTGGGATACGCTCAGAAAATTTGGCTACGAGGGTAACCTTAGCACACCTCACTTCTCTAAACCTTTATTTAGCCCACATTGGAAGTACTTGAACCATTATAACTTCACTGCTTAGTCCTAAGAGTAACCTCATGGGAGCAATTTGGTACCAACATCGCCTCTGCCCTAGTAGGATTAGCAACGAATCAGAAGTTCAACTTTTCTTTGATGATAATGAATGGAATGCTAGGACATATTTCCAATGGTACACCCTTTCTTATGTATCCTAGGTTCGTTCAGCTATTTTTGAACAAGCAGTTAGAGGGAGTAGACAGACCTCAGGATTTTATGCCTTCAGTTACTCTGCCCTCTAAGATATTCACTTTTATGAGGAAACATAGTCCTAAGTTCTCGTGTAGGATTACACCCTTGACTCCATCCATGTTAGAGGTAGTAACAGCATTGGCAGCGGAGGAAGAACATAGTACTAGTCCTCATTCTAAGGCTGCGAGTTCTGCAAGGGATGCTCAAGGTACCCCTTCTCAAAGTGCTGCTCAAGCTAGTATTTCCCAAGGTACTGCTGACGTTCAAGGTACTGATAACTCACAAGGGACTGCTTCTCTACAAGGTACTGCTGCATCTTTAGGTACTGCTCGTTTACAAGGTACTGCTGCTATACCTACATCTCCCAATGATTATACTCCCACAGATGCGTCTCAAACATCTGGAGGAGATGAGGGACTTTTAGATATATATGCTTTGAACAGGGAAGTTAGGAGGCTCAAGAAGCAAACTCTTTCTCAAGCTAAACAGATTATCAAGCTCAAGGCCAAGCTCAAGAAACTGTCCAAATTCGTACAGCCAGTGGTCAAGCATCATGCTTTTTGGGTAGAAAGTCAGAACCTTAAGAAGCAAAAGAGACGAAGAAAGAAGCAAAGGAAGAAAGTGTCTTCAGTCAAAATGGGGAGGAATAAGGAAGAAGGTACTTTGTCTGAAGAGCACTATGTTCAAGAAGAAGATACAGCAGATCCTTTCTTTGATGATATTGTTGATAAAGATGCTGCTGTTGCTCCTGACATTGATAGAAAAAGCAATGAAACAGAAGTATTAGAAAGAAAAAGTGATGAGACTGAGGAAATCAATATTGAGGAGAAAGAAGCTTCTAATGTAAAGAGTGGAGATACAGAAGAACTGGATTTGGAGACAACTCAAAGTACTGCTAGACAGGGTACTATTACTCCAAGGACCCTAAATTTTGAAGATGAAGCAGGTCCTTCAAGCCGTCCTTCAAGCCCACTTCGTCCAATTCAAGCTATGGAGTCTGAAGAACAACTTAAAGTTGCTGAAGTTCTTGTTGCTATTTCTAGACCAAGAGGTTTGAGCATTCCTGGTTCCATACAAACTCAACCTCAACAATCAAGCCAAGGTACTGATCCAAAAGATAAAGGCAAGCGAGTCATTGGAACAAAATAGGTGTTTAGAAACAAGAGGGATGAAAGAGGTACGATTATCAAGAACAAAGCACGACTGGTTGCACAAGGGTACAGACAAGATGGGGATGCAGAAGAAGAAAGAAAGAGGTTTGAGAATTAAAGAAAACAAAGCCAAAGACTACTTTGATGAAAACTACTTCTCTTGCTCAGACAAGAAATCAAATGATGAGTTTTCTTAAAAGGTCAAAGGATTACAAAACTAATTGCAAAAACTAAGTATCCACAGATGAAGGAATTGTATGACAAGTTCAAGCATCTATTAAAGGACTCCTCAAAGACTTTATTCCATGGATTCAGAGAATGAAGGAGATGTTGAAGGAAGGAGAAGCAAAAAGACTTCTAAGGAAAAGGAAGCTACAATTACTGAAGAATCGCCATCAAAGAAGCCTAAGTTGAGAACAGAAACAATGATGAGCTTTAGAAAACTATCTTAGGGTTGTAGACTTGAAAAAGAATGCACAAGATAACAGAGCGTCGATTAGAAGGAATCTCCATGATTACAGAGCTCCAAGTTATTGATTCCTTGATGGAGAGTATCTCATCATTCACAGAGAAAATAATCTACTTAAGGGTCTCTTTTGTATACTTTATGGTGACTACACTGCAGATGTCTTAGATGTGACAGGATTTTTATTACCTATATCGTGTTGTTGTTGACTATTATGTGCACATTACCTCCAAAACGGCCTTAGTTGATGCTTCTAGGTGATTCTAACCATTATTTTGCGAGGACGGCCTGAATCAAGTGATGATGACTTCTGGAAGGATCATGAAGAATGGGAAATCATATAGATGGATGGTTTCTTGAACTTCAGGAGTGCATACACTAGAGATAGAAAGATTGGCACTATGATTCACATGCTGGTGAAAGAGATAATCCTTATCAAGAGAGTTGATGATGAGGATGCTAGTTGGAACAATGGCATGAAGTTGAAGTATGTGAGTGAGACAGCATTACTTTGATCTGCATCCTGTTATCTTGTGGACAACTGAGATTGGTGACATTTTCTTAACAACTGGTATGATTTATCAAAAAATTTTTTTATATAAACTGTATCTTACTTTTGATAAAAGACTTAACTGTGAACAAAGCTAGTACTTTGTTTAAAGTTTTGGAGTTTAAACAAAACTTCCTTGTTGAACGTACTGTTAGTTAAAATGTTGTTTTTGAATTATTTTGAAGATTTGAGTGTGCAAAAAAGGTAAGGCTCAAAATATTTGAACATCAAACTGTTTTTATAGGGTTGAGTGTTGGTTAACCACACACAAGCAAATGGTAATCAATTTCTACCATGTCTTAAAACATAAGTAATTGACTAGTACAATCAAACAGTTTTCGGTAATGACATCTCAAATCTGTGATGGTTGACAATTTCCAAAAAATTTCGGTATGGTGATCAATACACATGGTATTACACTGAATTATTGGCTACTACAAAGCCAAAACGGCTTTTTGGTAAAGAGAACTCAAATCCGTTGATAGCTTTAATAGTTTGCTCAAAACTATATGGTCCTCAACTCACCAATGTTTTATTACTGAGAGTTGGCTAGTCCTGAGCAAACGGCTACAGGTAAAGACTAATCAAATCCGTTTATGGTTATAATGACTTACCAAAAGTCATATAGTATTCAACACACTATGATTCATGTTCTGAGTGTTGAAGTGGTTTTCAGTTCACCATGGATTATTACCTTTTCTAGGTACCAAAGAACTGACTAGCCCAAGAGTAAATGGCTACTTGGTAAAGGCTCATAAAAACCATTTGCGTTGCTGCGAAGACATGTTGCTGAGAAGAACAATATGTTTGATGCAAAGACCAAAGATTTTTGAAGAAAATGGTTATGTTCAAGATAAGAGTTTTCTTTCAAGATACTCAAACAGATTGTGTACAAGATACTGCTCAAAGGATGAAGCTTAAAAGATTAAAGGCTAGTACTGCTTAAATGACAAGACAGACTGATGCTGAACAAAGAAGACCAACTATCAAGAAACTTGAAGTCAAGCAAGTATAGAATTCAAGTTAGGGAGGATCTGTTGGAAAATCAAGCTCATCCCTGGTCAAAAGTACTGGGCAGACAAAAGGTCAAAGTAATGCCTAAGCAAAAGGTCATGTTTACTGCCAGTAAAGAATCGAAAGGTACTGTCCTGTGGATTATTGGAAAACTATAAAGTTTAATAAACGGTTGTTTTAGCATTTATCTTGTAACCGTTATTAGTGATAGTTATCATATAGTGTTCTTGATACTACAGGGACTGTACATCTACTAGAGGTTATCCTTATGTTTATAAAAGGATCTCTAGGAAGATATTAGAATATAGAACAATCATAGAAAACACGAGTTAAGAATTATTTTAGTATTGTATTAGGGATCTGCAATTTAGGCAGAGTCAAAAAGGTTTATAAAAGAAATCGTTTGAGAAACTATTGTGTGTTCTTCTTAAGTACTGCCCAACTGTTTCGGCATTAGTTGACGTATATCAGTGTTTCATTAAGGAAGATCGATCCTACAATTTCCTCAGTCGGCCTTCAGCGGCATAATCTATGGTTTCCTTTAGGGCTTCATTGATGCGATCGTAGAATATTTAGACTTGAAGCCAGATATCGATGCCATGATGAGGGACTTTTTAGAGTAAGTCCTTGAAACGAGTCCATGCTTCTGAGAGAGATTCTCCTTGATGTTGTTGGAACATCAGGATATCATTGCGGAGTTTTGCGGTCCTTCCCGGTGGAAAGAATTGAGCAAGGAAACTGATAACATCAAATATTTAATACTTTTTGGTGGCAAAAATAACCACCTATATTACCTGTAAATTGTTTTACTAGCACTCCTGATATGATGATGATTTCTTTTATTTTGTTGTTATTAGGTGAAATATAGGAATGGATAAGAAACATGGGGAAAAAGGACTCAAAATATAATTTTCTGAAGAATGTTACGGCGTAACACTAAAAATGGTTACACCGTAACATAAAATAAGCAAGTACGAAGATCAAAGACAATGTTACGGTGTAACACCATATCTAGTTATGCCGTAACCATATATTTGGAAGTAATCCTTGTCATAGTTAGAGTTACGACGTAACACCATATCCAGTTACGCCATAACCATGAAGATCCACAAATAAGGAATGAATATCACGTACACATGGAAGTTATTTGAAGGTTACGGCGTAACACCATATCTGGTTACACCGTAACAACTGCTTAAATATGGAACGCCGTGTATGATGGTTACGGCGTAACACCTTTATTGGTTGCGCCGTAACAGGTTTGATACCTATAAATAGAGGCCTCATCCAAGCTATTCTGACGATTCACTTCCTCCACAACCAATTGGAGAGGCGACATAGGCTTCCAACCTTCAAAGAAGTCTACCTGGAGTCCAAAGGAGATAACACTTTACTTACTTTTTGTATTTAATCGTTCAAATACGAATACTGTAAGAATTATGAGTTTTCAATCTATGATTTCTTTTATTTCTTGTTGTGTTTCGTTTACCATGAGCGGCTAAGTACTTAAAGTGTTGGCCTAGTTATGTAGTTACTTCTGTTATGATTGTTTCCTGTTCGATTATGGTTTCGTTAGATATTCCTTGACTCTCGTGCAACCCTGGGTTTTGGTAGTATGGGTGATTTGGACCTAGCTTGCCCCATTATTAGATTATCTAGTCAATATGCGATCCAATGGGTACTAGGGAGGATCACTAACTCCTTACCTGGTGTAGGAACTAACCAGTCACCACACCTATCACTTAATATACTTAAAATGCACAGGATCTCTTTCAAAGAGGGTTAATAATCTTTATAGATTACTAGATATGTTTTGGGAATAGTTGGATTAATCACTGCAACCTGGATAACCTACCTCCCAGATGATTTGGGACTGATTCAAAATCGCAGAGAGTATAGGATAGACTATATATATGCATATTCAAGTCTATCTACCTTAGAAACCACTAATGAAACCATAGTTTAACATTGCACAGGAAAATATTTTCATAACAGTAGTAATGAAGTAACTAGGTTATCACGTTTTCTCTTTTGATATATCCAACTCTTTTATTTTTAGTTATTTATTTTATTGTTATTTTTAAATCCTTTCAATTCAAATCAAAAACCATTTTCAAAATGTGACATTTCAAATTAAAACTAATTAAATCTTAGCTATTGGGACGACCTCGGATTTACCATTCTGTACTACTAACGATCGGGTTCTTTGCCAGTTAGTGCATTGTCAGGTAGATCAAGTTTTATAAATTTAAAACTTGGTAAAATATATTTTAAAATAAAATACGCATCAAATTTTTGGCGCAGTTGTCGAGGAGCTAAAAATTAGAATTAATTTGAATATTTCATTATTTCTCTTCTTTCCCTAAACTCTATATCTGCAAGAACTATGGCAGGAGTAGACGTAGATACTCTCACCATGGAACAATACTTAGCATTGTCACAAGAAAACCAGGAACCGGGCGTGGTTAAACCAGAAATCGGAGGCAATGTCAATTTTAAAATCAAGAGTCAATTCATGCACAAATTAAGGGAAGACACTTTCTCCAGGAATAAAGACGAGGATGCTCACGATCACATTGATCGGGTCCTCAGCATCGTTGGCTTATTTAATATTCCCAGAGTCTCTAAAGATGTAGTCATGCTTCGAGTTTTCCCTTTACTCTTACCAGATTCGTAAAAAGGTGGGTGGACAGTCTCAGCCCCAAGAAACTTCAATACTTAGGAATCGCCTCAAAAAGGTTTATCAAGGTATTGCCACTTCCATGACGCAATGAGCTTGAGTATTCTCAAACTTCAAGTATAGAAAAGAGATGAATCATTATTAACCGGCCCTAATGGGAGTGGTTATAATGACCTGCGGTTATACATGTGCCCTACCAACGACATTATTATCATCAAAAGTAAATATTTTTTTAAGGGATTGCGCACTATGACCATCAATTGGCTTGATTCGCAGGGACCGATCCTTGGGATGAGGCCAACCAAAGCTCTCACAGCAATTCAGACTTATGGCTGATCATTTCTAAAAAATAGCAGATGGAATGAGAGAATAAATATTAGAAGATGTAAAGTCAGCAATTGAGGTTAGTGCTTTGGTAATAAGTTGGACAGACCTGGGACGAGACATGAAGTTGCTAAAGGAAAGTGTTCATGCTATCCAGGTTGGATGCTAAATTTGAGAAGGACCTCACCTCGACAAGGATTATCCCTTCAACGAGGAAGTTAAACAAGTTAAAGAGGTCAGATATGGAGAATTCAGAAGAACAACGCCCTTTAATGGGAATAATGGAGGAAAGTTTCATGTAGGACTACCAGGATACTACACTAAGATTGATAACCGTTCACTATATGGCAAAAAGAGGCAAAGCTTAGAAGAACTATTAGCTAAGCATCAAGAGGAATCTACACGAAGAAGTACTGAAATGGAGGGGTAGATTAAGAAGCATCAAGAGAATGCTGAGATTAATACTAAAAACCAAAGCGCCTCGCTAAGAAATTTAGAAACCCAAATCAAACAAATTAAAATCCTTAATTCATCCTAAAAACAAATTAAAACATTTACTTCTGATCAGGAAACATCTAGGCTCAACAAACTCCATAGAGTGTCCTTCATATCGGGACCTGAAAGTAATACTTCTGAAGTTTTACAGCACCAACTGCTACCCAAAGAGTTAAATCCAGGAAGCTTTACACTCCCCTACACGATCGGTAAATTTAATTTTATGCCATGGCTGACCTAGGTGCTAGTATTAATGTAATGCCTAGGAGTCTATTTTGAAACACTTGCATCTTATTAAATCTTAAGATGATAAATATGCTCTATGAAATGGCAGATAGTCTAAAAGCACCTTGGGAATAAGTTGAAAAGTTCTGGTTAAGATGATAAATCTTATTCCCTCTCCAATGTCACTAATCCTTAACAACACCTCTTCTGAACTACATTCTAGGGAGGACCCTTTTTTGCTACCATTTATGCGGAAATAGATGTCTTCGCTGGAATAATATCTTTGGGAATTAATGAAGATAGAATAAGCTTTGATACAATGAGAAAAGACCATAATTATACGAATCCTAGTGAAAAGATTTTCATAGTTAGACCCCAATCCACTGGCTAGAGTAATAATCAAATCGATTACGAAGAGTCAGGTTACTAGGACAATAGGTCCCCTAATTAGGTGATCGGAGAGCCTCAAAGAAATAGAAAATTAATTTAGATTAAGAATGTTCCTAGAGAACACTTCTATAACTAGGAAATAGATTATCATGGAATAAACCAAAATATGGTCCATCCTGTGACACGGACAAAAAAACTGTGTGATGGTGGGTAGAAATATGTGGCGGTATTAAAAAATGGGAATTAAGGTTTTGTACTGCGTAACGATAATGAGAGAAGAAATATAAAAGGAAAAGGACTATCCTTTCCTGATTTCCTTTTAGTATGAAAAAATCCAAACCAATGCCTTAGTCTGGGATAATTGATATGCTGAATGGTGTGATATTAGCCCCTCATCCGAAGCCTCTTCTTAAGAATCAAACAAACCGAGACCTAGAGATTATACCTTTAAGGAATGGACATTGATTAAGGTCGGGCATACTGACATTAGTGAACCTGTGAAGAAGGCACTATTAAAATTATGGTTAATTGATTATTTCCAAGATAACTCAGCTTTTGTAAATGATCCAACTCATAGGAACTTTGATGATTATAAGTGGGAATTCAATTTAGAAATCGATAAGCTAGCTGATGAGTATGAACTTGGAATAGGGAAGAAGGGACACATTCTAGATAGCATATGAGAATATTGTAACCAAGTACACAATAAAAATAATGAGTGGAAATTTATGAGGTTCGAAAATAAAAGTGTGTGAGGAAATAGGAATAGATGGACAAAGACTATCATCACAAGAAGTACAAGTAGAAACTTTCGAGGTTAAGAATGTTGGAGTATGCTCGTGTCATAATAACTAATTATATGGCTAGACACATATGAGCCTATAAGGTCACACACATATACACCGAGGTACCAATTTATATATTGTATTTATTGTATTTACGATATATAAATAACCTACGTAACTCGGGATCAATATTAGGCTTGCTATAACTTATGTAGTTGGACTTAATTTATTAGACTTGATAAAGTTTAGGAAAACCACCACTAAAACCCTTAAAGGGCGTGGCTAGGCCATATGGTGGAGAATAGACGGGGAATATTAAGTTTTATGGTAAATTAATATGAGAATATCCTCTCATTATTTGATTATCAATTTTACCATATTCTCTCCTTCTTTTACTTTATCTACTCACACTTCAACAAATATAAAAAACAACGAGTTTTATTTTTCTTGATCAGGACTTTTTGATTATTATTCATTCAAGCATTTTAAAAGGTACGGGGTTTAAGATGCATTCAATGGTATACAAGGAAAGTGTAGTTGTGATGCATTATATAGGTGATCTCCATTGTATTCACTTGGGTTTCATTAAAGGTGTTTTTGTGTTAGGTGCAAGGTCACGTTTGATTCAACCGATCACGCTGCAAAGGTATTACTTTTCTTGTTTTTCTTTGATTGATCATATGACTCTATGGATCCGTTGATAGGTGCTTGTACCGTTGCATTTTATATTTGTTTATATGTTATTCATTTAATTCAGCACCTATACGTTGGTAGCAGAGCCATCATATGAAGTCATCATGATCATCTTGTAATGCGCTATAAAAGTGGCTAAAAAATGCGTTTATTTTATGGAATCAAACGTTATAACTCAAAAACACATCCTCTATGGCCTATTTTTGAAATTAATTTGACCCATATAGGGTCTTATGATCTTGTATTTTTGATCCCATAGCCATTTGTTATGCATACTTTAATTGGTTTTGTTATCGGGTACGTGTAAAGGGCCTAAATCGCACGTTTTGAAACGATTCTTGAATCGATTTTAAATCAGCCCATTGGGCATTAATTTCTAAATTATATTTGGTCTGTAAAAGATCTTTAATACAGTACTAAATGATACATAAGCCATTGGTTACATGTACCAATCGGGGTTTTAATTCTAGTTAATTTATTTCTTCGATTCGTTGGCTAAACAATTTATTTCTTGTTAATCATTTTATTTCCATGACAAATACATGCATGTTTGGCTGTGGACTTAGCCAACACCTTGTTAATACATGATATTATAGTATTATTATGTTTTGTATGCAAAGCCGATGAAAACCATGACCACTTGTGACTTGATTCGCTTGATGTTGCATTTAAATTCTGTTTTGGGTTTTGCCATTGTTTCGGCTTCTTTTTGTATGGTTTTAATTTTTGGTGTAGCCATTTTTTAGGCTCTTTACAGTAGTTATATGATAGGATAAATGTATTTAATCATAAAATTATTGTAACCGATGTTTGGATTTGAATGGTGCAAAAGTTAAAGGCATAAAGTCAAATTCGGAGCTGCTGGAGTAACCTCCACTAAAAATAGATTTCCTGGAGTTCTATAACGAGTTAGAGGCTGAATTTTTGGGAAGAAGTGCAAAACTCATAGGGCTAAAATTTCTTCAACTGGAGTCAGATTGGGAAAGATGCCTTATTGGAGTTTCAGCCTGTAAGTCAGCTAAAATATTATATGTCAATTTTGGGCTTCAATTTCATTAGGGGTTTCACTTGCTCATGATGGTTCTTGGAGCAAGTAGGAGCCCTCCTTGTGGTTGTGTGGTTAACCCTTAGTTGACTTCTTGGTTCTCGTGATGGCTCACCAAACCAAGCATATATCTTTTCATCGGTTAAGGCTTTGCATACTTGTGGTTGTGTTTGATTGTTTGTTTGCTTTTATATATGTTTGGAATGTATATAAACTTGCAAATGATTTTATAAAACAAAAATAAAACACAAACCAATTTTTTAGAAACTAATTAATTGATTTAGTTTAAAGTTTAAATATGATTTGAAACTAAACACTTGTTTTTTTATATAAATAACACTAAATAAATGTTATGATTGTTATTTAATTTATGTATTGTTCAAACTAATATTTATTCTACTTAGGTTATATATTAGTTATGAAAATGATAACTTGTCACACATTAATGATATAAAAAAAAAGTGTTAGACCTAAGTTTAAAAATAGTTTTTTTAACTTGTGACTACGAGGATGTATGCATGCTTCCAGACACGTACAACTTTTTTTATCATTTATCAAAAAATATTCGTTAATTTTTAAGTATGTCGTCCCGATTGGTTGAGAACACTTGCATTTGCCTCTCACTCTGCGTGAGACATAGGTGAAGTGTAACCCAAGGTGATTACTCTTTATGAATGAGACCTAGATATATTCTCATATGTTCTCGCATTGGATGACTTAATCGAGTTAAGCAGGTAAGACCTTGGATCGAGGCAAGGATGGGACTAAACATGCCAGCTTAACATTGTTTCTTCGGTTACAAATGTCATGAGTCCCATATGGTCCTCTAAGATTGCACAGGTGTTTTGGCAATTGGTAAACGTTACCTACCTATTGAATATACCATTGCTAGCAAGATCAACTGATGTGATGGTGGAACCTCAATGAGGATCTTAGCCTTTTCGTAAAATTAATTGTTTATATAAACTTGGGTAGTTAATTTTAAAAGGATTAATTATTGAAAATACTAAAATCTTAAACTTTATTTTGTAGATGGCTGCAAATCAAACCACAAACAACAACTCAATCAGGTCAATTATCGAAAAAGAGATGTTGAATGGTAGCAACTTTTTGGACTGGTATCGTAACCTGAGGATGTCTTAGGATTGAAACAAGTTGCCACCTACGAGAGGGCCTTACCTGAAGCGCCTCCTGCCACTGCAACTGCTGCTGTTCGCAACGCCTACACCCGTAGGGTCGCTGAACAACAAGAAGTAGCTTATCTTATTCTTGTTAGCATGACCCCCGAGATCTAAAGAACTTGGAGGACCGGCCAACATTTGAGATCCTACAGGAACTAAAAACTATGTTCCAGCAGCAGGCTGAGCAAGAACTATTTGAAACTGTCAAGGCATTTCATGCTTGCAAGCAGGAGGAGGGGCAATATGTTAGCACCTATATGCTGAAGATGAAAGCCTACTTAGATCAGATGGAGTGTCTTGGCTATCCCATGCCTCTAGTCCTTAGAGTGAACATGATTCTTACTTCACTCTCAAGGATTATGACAGTTCAGCAAATTGTATAACATGCACGGCATGGGGTAGACTATACCTGAACTGCATGCCATGCTAAAACTTGTAGAAAAGGGTATACCCAAGAAAACTCCTGCTGTCCTAGCTATAAGGCAAGGTTAAATCTAGAAACCTAAATCGCAAGAAAGAGGCAAGGGAAAAAGCAAGTTGGCTTATGATCCCAAGCACATAATCCCTTCACCTGCTAAAAAGGAGCATCCTGGTAAGGACACTGAGTGTCACCACTGTGACAAGACTGGACACTAAATGAGGAACTTTCCTCTATATTTGGCAGAGTTGAAGAAGAATAAAGCCAGTGCATCTGGCACATCAGGTAACTTCACTATAGAACTGTTCTCATTTCCTAAAAGTAATACCGAGATTTATGACACTGGTTATGGAAACTCACATTGTATACACATCTAGGGGTTTAAAGGATCTCGCCAAGTTGGATATAAAGGAGCTTTGGATCTGTATGTTGGCAATGGCCATAGTGCAGCTGTCGAAGCCATAGGGAGCTATGAACTTATCCTCCCTAGTGGAATGATTCTTGTATTAGACAATTGTCATTTTCCCATTATATTACTAGAGGAATTATTTCACTTTCACGTTTATGGGACAAAGGTTTTCGTCATAAATGGATGGATAATGGTGCTATTTCAGTTTCTAAGGATAATATATGTTATTTTAATGCTTTTCCACGTGATGGCATTTTTGAGATTGATATGCATAATCATATATCCTTGATCGTTATGTATATCAACATGTGAGACAACAAGAAACAAGCACAACTTGGATTCTACTTTTCTATGGTATTGTCGTCTTGGCCATATAAACAAGAAATACATTAAGAAGCTACAACACGATGGGCTTCTTGAATCAATTGATGAAGAGTCTTTTGATTCATAAATCTTACACATAAGCTAGAAATAAGCTAAAATAAGGCTGACAGAATGCTATTTTTAATACTAAGTAACAAAAGATAAACAGTTGGCTATTTTATGACTAATAGGCATAATGTAAAGGCAAATAAGCAAAAACAGCTCAACGCCTATACCTAATAAGCAATAAGGAACAAAAAAAGCAACTAAATTAAGCTGGAAAGCTTTAAAAACAAAAAGGCTTTTTGGCCAAAACTAGTTAAAAACAGCCTACAATGGCAACTCTAAGCTAAATTTTAAAGGCCATAAGCTATCCTTATGGCTTAAAGAGCTAAAAGCAGATAAACATTATACTATAAGCTACAATAATCAACAATGAAAAAGGAATTTAAAAAAAATATAGGCCATGAAAAAGGCTTATGAAAAGGGCTAGTTATACTCAGTAGCTACTTTTTTGGTTTTCTTCAAAAGACAACTAGGCTTATACAGCCCAAATTTTAAGCTAGTAAAATAAGTTAAAATTACAAAATCAGTTGAAACAGATAAATTACATATTACAAACTACTTATGCAAACAAAATCAGTAGCTAAAACCTACCTTAGCTTATCTATTTTTGCATTTGAAAGATTGACATTTTTAACTTAAAAAACTTAGACAGATTGACCAAACTTTCAAAAGGCAAAAACAAACTTAACCAACTCTTATTTTACTGCACTTTAGAACCTAAATGAAGCATAAACAATATCTTAAAACAACTTTTAAACATAAATCAAATATAAACAATTTGATGAAATTTCAAAACCACAGATTTGGACAAATTATAGAATTATCTTAAAACTTATTTTTAACTTGAGACACTTATAAAAAACTAATTTAAACATCTTAAAATAAAGTCTTAAAGCTGGCTCAATGACCCTAAGTGGTTTTACACCCCTTTTGACCCATTTTGGACCCTTAACCCAAACACCCCTTTAAGGACTGGATACATGAAAATAAGCTTAAACAGATTAAGAGAGGCATCAAACAAGATCGAATAAGCATAAATAAGACATAATAAGCACAATTGATACAGAAATAAGCACAAATAAGCAGGGTAAGCTATTGAACAGTAAATGCATAAAAATAAGCTTGAAAATGAAATATAAAACTTATAAAGATCCTTAGCTTTTGGCAAGAGCTTAACGCTTAAACCACATTACAAATTAACCTATAGCTTCCCAAGAAGCACTAAAACCATGGCCATCCATTACTTACCATGCTCCAAAAGGCTTGAACACAGAATTTTTGATAAAGGAGCTTTTAAAAACAGAAATAAGCTTAAGCTTTTGATGAAGCTTAAGAAGGATTGCAGACTTAAAAGAGAGCTTTTAAAGAGCTCAATAAGTGATTTGTAAGAACAAGTAAGCTGAAATGCAAAGAAGCTTAAAAAGACAGATTTTCATAAAACATAAATGTCCTTCAAAAGATTAAAATATTACAAGACTTTTGAAAGTAAAATTACAGAATTTAATTAACATAAAACATAAATAAAAACATTAAAAATAAAGTTTTAAACTACTCCTAAGTTACACTATTTCTCCATTCCATCGTTACAACTGTTGACATTAGGTCCTTTCTATAGTCCTAAAATTGGAAAACAGCTCTTTGTCTTGTGCTTGTTGTGTTTCTTGTGTGAGGAGATTCAAAACCATCATCCAAACCATCCAATTATCTTGTTCACCAAGCCAATCAATTTGAGCCATCTAATTTTTGTCCTTGCCTTTTGTCGAATGGGAGAGTAGAGGATCTCCAAGGTGGATTTGGAGGTTTGTGGTGTGTGGGGTAACTGGGTAAATCACGTGGGTATGGGGTAGAAGACATAGGAATAGTAAAAAGGGCGGGAAATGATTGTTTTCTGTTTTGGGGAAGATATACAGTAACAAGCGGGTTATGGATTTTGGTTTGAAAATTGGCAGCTTTGGCCCCTGAGGTTGTATGTTGTTGTTGCATGGTTAGTCCTTTTGGACTGACACTGTTAGTCCTTAAGGACGAACTATGCAAAAAGGGGTAAAGGGAGTTGGGCTAATGGCTGTTAAGTTTGATTGGGCCTAGGTTAAAACTGTTTGGGCCGGTTTATGTTTCATGGGTTTGAAATTAGGGCTTTTTTTATTTTGGCCTTGTTAAATGAGTATATAAATACTATTGGGTTGACCCGACTCAGTAAGTGGGCTACGGGTTGGCCCAATAAGATATTTATATCTTCGGCTTCGGTTTTTCGCGCTCTATCCAAATCCGTGCTCGGTTTTGTCAGTTTTGCTTCATTTTTTTGTCCTTTTTCTGAATATTCGTTACCTGCACATCATAAATAGCAAAACACACATATATTTGGCATTTTATGTCCGTTTTTGGTCATTTAGGCTCGTTTTAATAGGCAAAAGGTATGTGTAATTAAACACATACCAAACACACATTCAAAACCTTTAATGCTTGTGAGTTTTGAAACAAGTATTCTCAAAGGTCACTAAAATGACAACTTAGTTGGTACTTTTAACAAAGTCAATGTCTTGTACTAAACACGTTTATCATGCTAGGAACATTGGACTTTGACCTGCTAGTAGTCTTATGTATATCTGTTTTTAGTATTTGGATAATGGAACGTTAAGCAGTTGTATTAAATTATGAATTGATATACCTGGTATGTTCGTCTTCATTTATACAACTGTGTTCTATGTTTGCATGTTTAAATCCATGAATAATTTATTTATTCTAAATTGTCCATTGTCAGTTAACGATACCGGAGTATCATTGAATTAAGGCAAATGTGAGTGTTTAGGTCATATTCATCTAGCATGAATATTAATTGATGATGCCGCCAAACTCATATGTTGTTCATTGGATGAACATTGGATTGACCCTACCTATAAGGATTCACTGCATGGATCGGCATCAATAGTGAATCTCGTAAATGGTTATGTCTCTCATCCTTAGACTTGAGATGCAAGTAGGTTTTATGTACGAGTAATGTCAATCTTTGATATGGTTAAACGCTGACCTGAATAAGGCTGTTATAAAAACCATCTTCAGGAGCGATGTGAAGCACATGACGGACACGTGTAGTCAAAATGAGATTTGTTCCTTCATATGCTTTGGAGTTAGATACTACTAGGCCCCTCGATGAATTGGAAAATTGTATGCGTGGCCGCATCCAAATGTAATTAAGATGATACTTGATTAATTTGGTAATCTACTTCAATATCTATATCGAGAAACAGAATCGTTAAACATTAGATTGACTTATAATCCATGTATAATGTCCAACAAAGTATCTGTAACAAAAGGATGAATGGTATCTAAACTATTTAAATGAGATGTTTAAGAAACTATCCTCATATGTTTCTAGGGGCATTGACGTGTTGCTAGACGATAACCTTTGCTAGTATTATTACTTGATTATTATAACGTGCGCAAGTGGGAGTTGTTGGAGTATGCTCGTGTCATAACAAATAATTATACAGCTAGACACATGTGAGCCTATGAGGTCACACACATATACACAGAGGTATCATTTAATATATCGTATCTATTGTATTTACGGTATATGTATAACCTACGTAACTCAGGATCAAATAAGGGGCTACTAATTAAAAAGTTAGACTTATTTATACTGGATTGGACCAAACCAAATGGCAAGACCATTTGGATAGTCCATAGGCCAGCCAAGGATGGGAAAAGCAAGAGAGGAAAGAATAAGGTGGTCAAGTGTAATATAAGGAGTGATTAGTGTGATTGATTTGTGTAATTAAGTCCTAATCAATTATAATTAACACTAATCAATTATACTTAATATACACCTATATTTTGTAAGTTACAAAATGATTTTGTCTCTCCCTTTCTCTTGACACACATACGTCAGAAATAACACACATAGGTGTAGAATATTTGTTTGATCAATATATTGCATCTAGTTTAGTGCAAGAGTGAGCTACGAAGCACGGGTTATTAAGACTAGCATCTACCAGTATACGGTGAAGTGTAGTGTGTTTCTACATAGAGGTGATCTCCTTTGATTACTTGGGTTTCCAGATTAGATCGGGTTGTGTAGAAGGTCTCCATTCTATCCTACCGAATCACGCTACAAAGGTATACTTTTATTGTGTATTCTTTTGATCAATCATATGGCTATATGGATCCGGTTATAGGTGATTGATTTGTTTCGTTTATTTATTATTTATATGATATTTATTTGTTAAATCACCTATAGTTTCTCATAAGTCTTCTTAGACGGTTTGTCCATATCGTGGCAGCCCTAGAGCAGGCTTTATACCTTAAAACAACAGGGTTTGAGGATGTGGTTTCACGACTAAAAGCGTATGCAAAAAGAGTCAAGGAAAAAGATAAAGCAAACGATGCTCAAGAGAATTTTCTTTATGGTAGGACTGGATATTCCAACGGGAATAATGACTCAAACAGAGGAAGAGGACGTGATTCATACTCTCGAGGTTGTGGTTGTGGTCGTGTTCAAGGTAGTGGACGTGGCGACACTCAAAATCATGGTCAACGTGACTTCTCGAAAAACTATGAAGATAATGAACAAAAGGGTAAACAACATGAGAAAGGTAACCTATCATATATAAAGTGTTACCGTTGTGATGAGTACGGACACTTTGTTTCAAGATGCCCTGAACAAAACCAAAACCACCAAGTTAACCTTAATGAGACACACGAGGAAGATGTGTATCATGAGGAAGGAACATTCTTTATGATGAACCTGGTTCAAGAAACGGTTTTCATGATGAAGAAAAGTACGCTCCACCAACGATCGAGTCAAATACCGAGGAAGATGATGTATGGTATTTTAACAACGGATCAAGTAATCACATGACACGTAATTACTCTTACTTTTCTCGATTAAATGAAAATATAACTGGACGAGTTAGGTTTAAAGACTGTTCGTATGTGAGAATAAAGGGAAAAGGCTCAATTTTGTTCCAAGGTAAAAACGAAGAACAAAAATTGTTGAAAGATATCTATTATATTCCCGCTCTTTGAAGTAATGTGATAAGTCTCAGACAAGCTACAATGTCCGGTTATCATATAAGTATCTGAGGTGATTTCTTAACCATGCGAGATAGTTGTGGAAGTTTGCTTATAAAGGTTCCGCGTAGTTCAAATCATCTTTATAAGGCTCAACTAAAAGTTGGTAAAGAAGATTCAAACCGAGTGAATAATAAACCTCAAATATTTATTGTGGTATGAGACGAAAGAATTGTAACAGTTGAGCATATATGGAACAACAATAATAGCAGCCCGCAACAGAAGCAAAATACTACAGTTCATGCTACTGTACCAGTTATTGTTCATGTTACAGTATCGGGTCGAAACCCGCAAATGCATGCTACAGAAACAGTAGAGGAAGAAGATGAAACTGAAGGCGACAAACAACCTGTTATTAATTTTGATGAAGTATTCGCGCCTGTAGCACGACTCGAGAACATACGACTATTAATTGCTCTCGCAATCGGGGAAAGATGGAATATTAATCACTTGGATGTGAAAAAGGCTTTCTGCATGGTGATCTAAAGGAGCTCGATAGTACTTTAAAAGAGATGGGTTTTCTACAATGCGTGCAAGAAAAAGCGGTTTATAGAAAGGTGCCCAAATGGAGAATTTATCATTGTTGCGGTTAATATGGATTAACTTATTACTTAGGCATCAAAGTCTCACAAGAAAAGAATTGCATGGAGATCAAGCAAGAGAGATATGCAAGTAAAATCTTGAAAGAAGCTGGTATGGAAGATTGCAATGCAACTTTATCTCCAATGGAACCGAAACTCAAGTTGTCAAAAGCAGAAGATTAACCAGAAGTTGAAGCTACTCAATATCGAAAAATGGTGAGTTGCTTACGTTACCTCTTGCACACTCGTCCAGATTTAACGTACTCGGTTGGTGTGGTTAGTCGATACATGCAAAGTCTAAGAAAATCACATGCTCGTGCTATCAAGCAAATCCTACGCTATCTTAAAGGTACAACTTCGTTTGGAATTAAAGACAAGCTGTGTAATGACATGATACTGGTGGGATATAGCAGTCATAATGTTGACATTGATGATGGACGGAGTACTACTGGACACGTTTTCTATATCGGTACATCACCTATTACATGGTGCTCCTAAAAGCAAACTATTGTTGCATTATCTTCGTGTAAAGCTGAGTTCATGGCAGCCACTGCAGCTGCGTGTCAAGCAATTTGGCTAAGGGAGTTATTGGTGGAAGTGACCGGGAATGAGCAGGTGATGGTTAAACATGAATCCGGAGAGAATCAAAGAGCATATCATTTGACGAAGGCCTTGGCGCGCATAAGGTTCAAGGAGATGAGATCGTTACTTGGTGTGCAAGAATTACCCTCACCGACTCAGAAATTCAAGGGCTGATTGTTGGAGAATTTCTGATCGTGTTGGATGTGGCTTGAAGCGTATTCTAAGAATTATCAGGAAAGTTATCATAGTTGGAGTGCAAGTCGAACTTGTCTTATGTGTTTATTTAGGATATTAATAATTTAATCCTAGTTATAGTCTAATGCGTATTGTTTAGTGTATATACACCATGAAGAGTAGGGCATTACATTGTATTGTATTGGAGTTTTGAGATAGTCTCTTCATTAAAGAAATCGTGCGTGTTAGGCGGTAATATCCGGTGTTCTTGTTTCCTGTTTTTCTAGTTGTATTCTTGTTTCTGCTTGTGAGTTGCGTAACCTCTGATAACCATCGATTGTCCTTAATATAGATGTATCTCACCTTTATCCGTCGTTAAAAAAAAAGATGTATCTCACCCTTATAGAAATACTTTGATGTATTTATGTTTTAAATATTCTAATTAGCCATTGATCAATAATTTTATCATAGATGGAAGTCATGGAACGCAATCAATGACTCTAGCTATAATGGATTATTTGGTAAACGGAAAGAGTGGTGATTTGCACACTCTTGAAATTAATTGGCACACTCAAATTATGTATGTTTTGACATTTATATCACTACAGCACTTGATAGAGTATGTTAATATTAAGGGTATAATAATCATGACACATATCTTTTTGAGTGTGTCAATCAATTAAGAAGTGTGCAAATCACCTCCCAAAGGGAAATGATAGTGAGCCTAATGGTGAGATAATTACACAAAGAACTACGAAAGTGGTGATAGCAATAGCAGCCTAATTGGTTGGCCAACAACGTGGGTGGCTGGGTAGAGAAGAAAAATCGAATGTAGAAGATAGAAATTTTTGGGTTTTGAATGTGGAAAATGAAAAACAAAATAGAGACTAGTGCTACATCCTTAAATTATTCAATATG
>BQNB010002907.1:109507-119752 GCA_026074375.1 Tanacetum coccineum
ATCGTTGCTATCACTCCAAGATCCTCTAACGAACGCCTTTTGGTTTTGATATTTTAATTGTTTCAGACATTCTCTGATGAAATGATTTGGATCTCCGCACTTAAAGCATTTTCTTTCTCTTTTCTTATTTTTGTCATCTTTATTTCTTTGAGATGATTTTCTTTCTTTATATAGTTGTCTTACGAATCATCCTTGTCTTTTGAAGAATTTCTTGAAGTTTCTTATGGCCATGACGTATTCTTCATCTTCACTATCGAAGGTTGAACTATCTTCATCACTAGATTCCTTTCTAGCTTTTACTTTTGACGGTTTCAGAGTCTTTCTTGATTACTTCTTTATAGACTTTTAAATTTCCAATAAGTTCGTCAAGTAAAAGAGTTGTTAGATTCTTTGATTCTTCAATTGCCGTGACTTTTGCCCTAAGAAATTTCCTAACACAATTCTTGCTAGAAAAACCTTCATCAAGTGCTTTTAGACTAGTAATAATAGTGTTAAATTTAGCAAAAGCATTATCTATTGATTCCTCTTCTGGAATCATGAATTGTTCATATTATTGAACAAGAAGGTCTATTTTATTTTCTTTGACTTGATTATTACCTTGATGAGTGATTAACAAATTATCCCAAATTTCCTTTGCGGTTTGACACATAAAAATTCTTTCGTATTCTTTACGTGGTAAAGCATTATATATTACCATTTTAGCTTCATTATTTATAGCAAGTTTCTTTTTAAGATCATCATTTTTTTTATGAAAAGATACAATTTCATCCTTTTTAGTTTCGGGATTAAATTGCATAGGAGGAAAATCACCATCGGTAATAACATGCCAAAGATCTAGATCTTTTGACTTCACATAAGTTTCAAATCTATTTTTCCAATAAATAAATCCATCACTTTCAAATAGTGGTGGTCTTTGCATAGATTGCCCTTCTAAATATTTTTCCGATTCCATAGATCGATTCAAGTTTTAAAATACAATTTATTTTAAAAGTCTTGATTTAACGTGGCCCTGGTACGAATTATGGAACACTAGAAGGGGGGTTGAATAGTTTTACCGCTTTTTAATTTAAGGTTTATGTATGTTTGTAAAACTTAGATTCGACCTTTTTGTGAATTCAATGCTTGCACAATATGAACAATGTAAATATATGAAATGATAAAGTAAGACAAGAGATAAGAGTAAGAACAATCAAACCACAATGCAAGGATTTATAGTGGTTCGGTAACGAAGCCCTACTCCACTCCCCGAGCACCAAACTCGAGAGTTTTATTCACTTTGTCAACAAACTCCCTTATGGCAGAGAAAACCGTACACAACGTTGCTTACCCCGATTTAAGACATAAAGCTAAGTGTCGAGTTCTAATCTTAGCTAGAACCAATCTATCACAACACAACTTCACGACTTGTTCACAACTTCACGACTTCTTCACAACTTCACGACTTCTTCACAACTTAACTTCACCACTCTACTTATATCACAACTATCTAACCCTACTTGGTAAGATCACCACTAATTAACTATACTTACAAAGATCCCTAAGATCTAGCTACTACACACAAATATCAAATATACAATTGATTTACAAATATGTGATATGGTTGCAACAAGATTGCAATACACACTTGAGGTGTAATACTTCTTCACTTGATGATGAAAGTATTCTTCTCTTGCACTTGAGGAATTAAGCTTGGATCACTTGGAAACAAAGCTTTATGATTAAATGATCAAAGGATTTTAGAGAGGATATGTGGGCTGTTTTGAGCAGAAAGAATGAGTGCAAAAGGTGAGAAAATTGTGGATATGTGGGACTGTTTGAGCAGAAAAAATGAGTGCAAAAAGGTGAGAAAATAGTAGACGGAAAAGTCCAGTATTTATAAGACAAACTGGGGGAGCGACTACCTAGGGGCGGTCCCCTAAAATAAGGTGGGCCGATCCCCTTAATTTATAAGGGGACCGGCCGTTATTAAGGGGGCCCCCAAGACAAGGGCTTCCCAGTTGGCTTTTTATGTAGGGGGAATTTTCTACTGGAACTTTTTTCTAAGCCATTTTAAGGTCCGAAAATTTGGAATTTTTTTTTTTTCCCACCCCCAAAAAAAAAATAAAAAAAATAAATGTTTTATTTTGAATAAAATATTTCTTTTAATTGTAAGAAAATGTTTTATAAAATGTTTAAAATTGTTTACAACATGTATAAAAGTGTGAGGTTGAAATAAAACTTTCATTTGATCATAAAAATGCTTTAAATAAGTCATTTATTTATTCCATACCTTTAAGTGATGTATTTTAGAAAAGAGATTCTACTACTAATTACTTGTTAAGTTTAATTTTACGTTGAACGTTTTTAAAGTTTATGTGGATTATCAAAACGTAAAAGATGCGAAAAAATATTAGAAATGTTTTTAGGCATTCTATTTTATCAACCATTAGTAAGTTTTTTGATGTTGTTGGTCGAGATGGTTTGAATATATATGATGCCTAGAAGCTAATTTTAGATAGTAGCTTGTATGGCTTATTCGGGCTTATTTTTAAGCTATTTCTTGGCTTATTTTGGGCATAAGGCACGAAATCATCCAAAATCACTAGGAAAATGATTTTGATTATTTTTGTGTTATGACGTATGTTGTGGACTAATTTTAAGGCTTATGGTAGTAACCAAATGCGATACTTAGCTTAATAGCTTATTTTTGCAAGCTTAATATACGTTATTTTTAGAGCTATTGGACTCACGCTAAAAAGTCAATTTAAGCCGCGGTTTAAAATGGAGGGCTTATTGTGTCCGATTATTGTCGTACTTATAATTATACCTTATATAATGTCAAAATGGACCTTGGTTTTGGACTTGAATTATATTTTTGGACTTATAAATGTCGGAATGACGCTTGTTGGAGCCTTAAAAAGCCCAATAAGCGATATATTTAGACGTAATGAAGGTTTTGATGGACCTTTGAAAGTTGATAATGTATTACAAGTTGATATGGAAATGATATTTTGGGGACAAAGGTTTTGGTTAGCGGATAAAGATTGAGATTTGGAACTTTTGTCGAAAAAGTGTTCTGAATTTGTGAAAAAATTGTTTGCAAATAAGGTTTGAAACCTAGAAAACATTTATATAAAACGTACGGGTCATGTCAAAATTTTGAAAAAATTTTTATAACATTTAAATTTTCTTAAAAACATGATTTTGATTTTTTAATAATAAAATAGTTAATTATATACTTATTATTTTAATTTAAATAAATTCACAAAAAGAACGAAAAATTAATTTTTCTCGAAACTTCTCTAAATGTGTTTATTATGAGTAAAAATCGTTTCATTTTCCAACCGTATAATAATTATTTTGAAGTCTCCTAAGGTTTACCGAATGGACTTGTCGAGAATATTAATAATTATTAATTAATAAATAATTTATTCATAATGACTTATCTATTTTTCTAAATAGTAATAAAGTATGTAATTATCGAGAATGAGATTTGGATATGAATTTGTGAAAAAAAGTCGTCAACCATCATACCACTAAACTGTTTTGGGTAATTGTACAACACGTCTAAACCCTATGCATCAAACGTGAAGATTGTTTTGGAATTGGATGATTAAATTAGGACATTATCTGGACTAGGTCATGTGCGGGCGTCGTTGCTTTGCTTGTTGTTTGAGAATGGGTTCTACTGACTTGGATTGAGGTGAGTTCTCGTAGCCCCACTTTTTACTGGTTTTTCCGTTGGGGGAAAATGATACTCAAATGTGTTTTGAAATGTTTTGAATTGATCTGTGCGAAATGTGGTTTTGTTTTTGGGACAAGATATGTGCTTATGACTGCTATGTGAATATTATGTGTTGATTTACTTGCATGTACTGTGTTTGGCATGACAAGGTACTGTGTGGTACTTGCATGTGCTGTGTTTGGCATGCAAGGTTCTGTGTGGTACTTGCATGTGCTGTGTTTGGCATGCAAGGTTCTGTGTGGTTCACCCTAATATAGTGCTCCAGCTGGTAGGCCCTTTAGGTGTGTTAGTGGAATTTGGGAGTTGCACACCGGTTTATTTATTTGGATGATGAGATTGACTCGCAGGGGATGCTAGTCTTGGATTGCTAAGCATAATATTCACTGTACCATATATAGCCTATTGTCCACTGTTGAAATATTGGCACAACTTTTGGGTTTAAGGTCAAACTTACAAGCTCACCAACATTATTGTTGACATTTTTGAGTGTCATTTTCAAGTGAAGTGAAAGAAGTGTAGTTTGGTGATTGTGATAGCAGACTTAGAAGTACATCTCTTTGTAAGTATTGATCTTAAGTCATCTCTTTAAATTAAACCTAGATTAGGTCCCCTCTTAATTTTAGGACTAAAAACAAAACTCAATTCATCGACGAATTTAAAGTAATTAAATATATATGCTAACATTAGTTAGGAATTGCATCTTAATCTTCGTTGAAAAAGCAACTCATGCATATAAACTCAATGTCGAAAGATTTTTTTAAATATATAGTTTTTTAACATTGTTAATAACCATAAAAACAGGATGAAAAGTAATTGTCATATGGGAAGGAAGCTTAACAACACACTTTAGAAACTCTAATTTCAACGATTTGAGTTTATATGTTCTTTCGACAAATATCATTCATAAATCAGGAATTATCGTGTTTGATTTTCTTTTGGTCTTATTTTCTAGGATCATAATGCCGAAATCCATCTACATTGATCATCATGATACCACCTATTACATTCCTATGTACCACCGAACCCACGGCTTTACCGAACATGAAAGGGGAATCTATAAATCCCTCGAACATCGATTGTTCCATGAAGGTCGTGTTATTGACCCATCATACCTTGGAGACCAACCTAACCTTCTCCCTGCTTTCGCGGCTATTGAATTTGATTGCCTTCTCGATATCAACGAGAAAATTTTCCCGATGTTTGTTCTTCAATTCTACAAAAGTGTCCGTCTCATTCGTAGTTTGAATGGAACTCTCTCCATCACTTTCATAGTGTGTGTGTTCACTCTCGAATGGGCCATCTCATCCTTACCAAATGGTGTTGATTCAAATCCTGACATTTATCCACCCCCTCATGAGGATCCCTTGTTAATTTGTGATGCCCTTTTCTATCAAAGACCTCCTGGTAAGACCTGCAAGGTCAAACGAGTAAACGTTACCCCCGACCCCTTCCAAATGGTCCTTTCTGAATTAAAGATCAATCTCAAGAAATGGGAAATCATCCTTAGTGAGAATGCCATAAGCCTCACGGGAAACAAAGACCACCCCAATGCTTGTCTCTGCTACATGATCTACTATCTCACCATTGGAAAACCCTTTAATATTGCCTACTACATTTCCAAAAGGATGGTGAGTGTGACCAAGAGTGCCGATATGACACTACCTTATGGAATGCTTCTCGCTCGCCTCTTTGAGCATGTTCGAGTCGCTCATCCTTATGCATTTTCGGATGATCTCTATCTTGTGGATCATGTGATGATTCCCCTCATCGAAAAGAGAGTCTTCAGGATCATGCCAAATGGAAAAAGGCCTCGGTTCCCAACTCTAACTCCCTTCGAATCATCCAAATCACCCTCTCCCTTTTTGCATCAAGAGGAGGAATATAATCCTGTGAATAACTACACCCTTGACCCCATTCCTTACATCAATCAACTTCAACCCATCAAAGGAGGAGAGTCACTGAAATTTAAGCAAACCAAAGGGATGTTCAATTGCTTTGGTCACTTCCTCTCCAACCCAGGGAAGAACAAGTAAGGGTGTGCTACAAGGGATTTGTGTCTAATAAACATATTTGGTTTAAACTATTTGGTACTTGTAAACTTATGGATTGTCTTTCCTATCACTCTTTGTATGTTTGAATACTCGTATGGTATGTTCTAAGCTTAAATGCTCAAAACTTATGAATAATATCTTATCCCTTATTTATTTGCTTACCCATTAAGGTGCGTTTGGTTTAGTAAAGCTTTCTAGGATTAGAACATTTTTCTTATCTCATAAGCCCTAGGTGTATCTAGCACTAACATTTGATCTAGAAATAAAAGGAAAAACAAGATTAGAGAAGCATTTAGACCACTACTAGAGAAATAGAAAATTTTGGAACTTTGGCTGCCGCAGCCGGTTCCATCTACAGTAAAGCCGATTCCATCGGGCCAATGGAACCGGGCTTGCCAGTTCTACATAGAGCATTTCCTCATTTTTGGGTGATAGCTTTTTAACCTAAGCTCATAAATATGTTAGTTAGACTTGTATTAAGCTAACCCAATACCTGGTTCTTTCTTGTTTGACTTAAAAAGGTGTCCTAATGATTAAGTTTGAGAAAAGTTAGTCGCTTAGACATTTATTGTTTTTGCATGGCTTTTGAATATAAATTTAGACACTAGTTAGAGCTTGTTATCACCATCTAAAACCTATAAATAACCAGCCTTAAACCCTTCCCTTGATCATCAATCTTCCACCCATACCCCCCCAAGGAAAATGCTTAGAACTGATTTCATTAATCTTTCATCAAACGAATCCTCACCTATCCAAAACCATCCCATAAACACCACCCTAGATACCACTCTTGCTCTCATAATCCCTCCGCTAACAATTAACCAAACAATCCCATCTCAAGGGACTAATGTATCACCCCTAGCTCCTAGAGCTCTTATCTTCTCTACTCCTCCTAGTTCACCACTTGAACTGCATCCTTACTTGACCTCCTTGGATGATCTTCCACCAAGAAACTCTAATCCACCACCTCCATCACTATCTCAAGGACTCTCCCAAACACTCCATCTACCAACACCTATGGACTTTGAGCCATCTTTCCCCAATAAATCTCTTTAGAAGTAGAATGTGTGCTCAACACGAAACCATTCTTAAGTAGAAATCAAGTGATGCAACAACTTAGTCAATACCAAGACTTCAACCGTCACCTTGAAGCCGTAATCTAAAACGCACAAAATGTGCAAAATAGTCTCCTTCCTCCATTCACCACCATTTCTCCTCAAATGCCACCACCAATCCACTTCACCACCACCTTTACAACATCAATACCACCTTTTATAACATTCCCATCATCAATCACCTTTGTCCCTCTTGATCAATCACTACGGATGGATGGTCCCTCTCTTTCTCAACCACGAGAGCATACATGTCCCCATTGTCAACGCATCGAATCCATTGTCAACAATTTCCAAAATGAGATGAGGTTTATGTTGAACCACATCCTTGAATCCCTTAACCATCTCTCAAACAAATAACCATAGGATGGTGATTGCAAGCTCGTAGATGTTGGAAGCCTAGCTTAGTTAGGACACTAGTCATGATTTTTGTTTTTGTTGATTTAAATCAATGTATTTTACTTCATGATTGAAAAATGTTCCTAATATTATCCCCTTATGAATCATGATGGTTTCTGCTATTTGTTTCAGTTTGTGTGGTATAATGTTTGAATAAAATTGCTTCCTGCTAAAATTGGCAAAGCTAACTTTTTACAGGTCAGCCGGTTCCATTCACTTTGGGATGCCGGTTCCTTTCATGGATAGAACCGGCAACTCAGGATTATTATTTATCTTATACCCTTTATTCTCAATATTAAGTGATTGTCATTATCATTATTCTAAAGGTTTCTCTCATATAGGGGGAGCACATTTTACACTGTAATGCATTTCTAACATTTCTCATTTGTAGCTTTCTCAATTCATTCGGTTGCCTTGACATTCCCATTTAGGGGGAGCATTCGTTAAGGGGGAGCATGGAATTTGATTCTCTTTGAATCAACTTTAGTTTTGACACTTGTCGGACACTCTTATATTTACTTGCATTTGATTCTTTTCGAATCAACCATGGTTCCATATTAGTCGATATCACATTACATATTTTCGTTAGTTTTTCTTTGACGATCTTTTTGTTTTGACAAAAAGGGGGAGAAGGAAGTAAAAACTCCAATTTTAAACTTATAAAATTTATAACTTACTTCCAATAAATTTGAGTTTTGTCATCAACAAAAAGGGGGAGATTTTAAATACAAATAAACAGTAAAAATGTTTATTTATATTTTACGATCTATCCGTGTTTTGTTGATAACAAAATATAAAATCATCGAAAGTAGAAAATAAAGTTTACTAAGTTTAAAACCAATACTTTTCTAACTTAATTATCATATATCTTACATATTCACTTTGTTAGATTTATAAAACATATAAATACAATTTTAGAATAAAAATGCACCAAATATATGTTAAAAAAGTATACCTTAAAAAGTATTTTTCCTATAAAAGAAAAACATTTAACACGTCATGCATGACCTCAAAACATATTTAGAAAAGATTTTTTGAAATCTAAATTCGGATTTGGTGTGAGTTGGCCGGTTTCTCCAGTTGCACTAGTCGGTTCCATTATGGTGATGGAACCACCAAGAACCGGGCTACAGTATTAGCCGGTTCTATTACATTGCACTGGCCGGTTCCACTGAGGTAATGGAACTGGTAGAACCGTGCTACAATAACTTTTAACCTATAAATACCAAGTCATTCTTCTTGTTTTAGGCATCAATTAGAATAGTTTTTCACTCTTATATTTAGCTAACATCTAATCATTGATCATGTTCTTTTCATTTTAGTGTTTTGGTAAATTTCTTACTAAGAGAAGTTTTACCCACCTTTGCATACAAGATCAAGCATCACGAATTACTTGTAGCAAGTATCTCTCATCTCTTTAAGATCTATATACTGATCTTTAAGCATCACCTATCATCATAGATTATGGAGTCATGTATTATATTGTATTTAGAGCACTTGGGAAAGTGTATTGCATTCGGTAGGATACGTAGGGTCGAATATATCTTTGTTGTATCTTAGTGTATTGCTTAGTACCTAATTGAGGGTAAGCATTGTGGGGTTTTGTTCTTCCATATTGGAACACGATATTTAGCTTAGTATCAGATAAAGGGTAAGCAACGTTGTGAGGGTTCTCCGCCACTAGAAGGTTTGGTGACTAGTGTATTCAAACTCTCGAGTAGGTGACTCAGGGAGTGGAGTAGGGCAAGGAAGGTGACCTTGTAGCCAAACCACTATTAATATTCGTGTCCTATATCCTTTATGTTATATTTACTTGTCATTACGAAAACTAAATTAACAAATAGATCTACAACAATCTAAATAATTAAAATTTTAATTGGTAAAACTATTCAACCCTCCCCCTTCTAGTTTTCCACAAATGTAACATGGAAATGTATGGTTTGGTTTTCACATTGCATTCCTAGACATTCTTTTGTTTTATGGATGGTTGTGCAAGGTAAGTTGTTAACTCAGGATAAAATTGCAAAATGGAAGAGTCCAATGATGTCATGAAATGTGCATTATGTAATCAATGCCCTTATTCACATGGGTTGTTTTTCACATGTCCATTTCTAATTTTGTATGGGTGGTTATGCAAAGTTTGTTAAACAAAAGTTAGCTTATGAATGGAAAATAATAGTAGATAAAGTCTCAAGAATGGCTGCAAATAACAACATATGGAATGTGCTGCAATATGGAATGGCTACAAATAATAGAATAGTCTGAAGTAGAATGCTTTGTTAAGTAAAGCATGAATATATGTCTAATGACAAGCATGGGAAATGTCCATGACTATCATTTAGAGCTTGTAAATGTGTGATTATATATAATACTTTTTCTTTCACAAAAAACTATCCAAAGGCAATACTGTAACCTTTGCCTTTTTGTGTTCTGAATATTTTATTTATAGTCCTTTGACTATTTGACTTTTGTCAGTTTATTCATATTTTATACCGTGTTGACGGTGATGATTTTATGAGATATGTGATGAATTAAGATTTATTTTGATTAATAATCCCTTATGGAAGGTATTATTGTGTTATTCGTATTCCGGGTGGTTCGACCCGTGAATTTTGAGAAATGCTAAAAAACGAGTCCGACACGTCTGTTAATGTCCAAATGAGTTTTGAAGGGTGTAAAGTAAAAATATGTCGTGTAAATACTCTAGGTTAATGGAAAAGTATTTTTAAAGTGAATAAAAATGCTAATTAACTTTGGGGTAAATTTTACGGTTGAGTTTTACGAGTATTTAAGTGATCCCGACACGAAAAGAAAGGCCCGAGACCCCATGGGATACCATGGCCGGTCAAAAGAAGACTAGGGAGACAAGGTGGCTTAATTTTAGCTAACCTTGTCCCATTTGTACACTTATATGCTTTCCACTAGAAACATTATCCCATAATCCTTATCATTTCTTTTT
>BQNB010002908.1:6516-94537 GCA_026074375.1 Tanacetum coccineum
TACAATTAACTATTAAACTACGAGCTATAATAAACAGTAAAATACACGGGGTGACCGAGTCTTTTTCTAATATCTAACAATCCCTTGTGGTTCCAAGCTCAAATGGTCCTTGATCAATCGACTGAAGAATTTGCAATCCATTTTCCTTTCCCCTACAATACAGCCGGATTCGTTGTGACCATGATTTGTAATCAGTCCTATCGAGCATAAGAAGGCGGGTATCGGAACCGGCCGCTTGAATATCATCTGAATTACTGGACATGATTGATTGATTGATTGTATTATGATAAACTTTGGATCGGTACAATGATTAGTGATTGTATGTGAAAAGTGGTGTATGATTGTTAGATTAGGTGATATGTTGTTTGTTTGTGATTTAGTTTGGTTTAATTAAGTCTACGAAATGTATTACACAAGTCTCCGTCAGGAAATCTTAGACAAAACGCAGTGATGTGTCCTAGACAAAACGCAATACACAAAATGCAACCTGCAGTGTTAACCAAAATGCAATACACAAAACGCAACTGACAAAACGCAACTGCTGTACTACACTAGAAGACAAACCACAGTGTACTATTCTCTGACAAAACGCAGAGACAAAACGCAACTAAGAAATTGCCAGTGAGACAAAACGCAGTCAAGAAAAATACAAACTTTTTCACCTAAAAACACCTAAAAATCACCCTTTTGAACATTTTTGCTTGGTTTCTTTTGCACAACTTGATCCTAGAAGGCTATTACAACATTAAAAACACTAACTTTAACACCACAAATGTGAGAATCAAAGAGTGCCAAGAAAAAGACCATAAACCTTCAAAAACCAAACTTTTGATCTAAACTAACCAAGAAAACGCACACACAATCTATCTAATCATCCCATGGGCTCTGATACCAATTGTAGGATATTGGTTATCACAATACAAGCTTAGGAATGATGGGTTGGCCGAATTTGTAGAGAGAGAAAGTGACTAGTTCTAGTGAGAGAAACACCTTATAGTGTATGTATGATAAATTGAACAACCAACCCTTCCCATGGCTGGAAAGGGTGTTTAAATACATGAGTTTTATGCCCCTAAGTAGGCTATGGTGTGGGCTAACATGTGGGTAAAGAACCGGCCCAATACCATAAGTCATACGCTTATGATTCAACTATGACTATGCTATTCTAAATAGTATACGGGGTGACCGAGTCTTTTTCTTAAACCTAACATACATTCCCAAAGTGTCTGAAAGACCTGACATTTCTCCCACTCGAAAACTTCTACAAACCAATCGAAGATCGATGCATTCATGAAGGTAGAGTTGTTGATCAACTTTACTACACATCTCATCATATTGATCGTTATTTTTCCAATGTACATCTCAATTGTCTCTACGAAATCAATGAGCCAATTGTTCTACGTTTTGTCCTAGACATTTATAGTTAAGTCACTCTTCAAAGAGATGACTCTGATCACATCCTAATCTCCTTCATGATTCAAAACGAATTCATCACTCTCTCACTCACACAATTTGGCCAAATCATTAAAATTCCATATAATGGTCAAGCCGTCTTCACAAATGAATGGGATCTCTCTTCTCTTGCATTCTTCAAAGAGACTGAAGGACCATACTATACCGATCTTCGTCCTCCTGATGAAATTCATCAATTTCTTAGATTTGAATGTGTTGATTCAAATCGTACCATCAAAAACAAATCTGTCACTCTTACGCCTAATCAAGTCCTCACTAAGGAAGTTAGAGAAGACTTGAAGTGTTGGGAGGAACTCATTTGTGAGAATGTGTTTAGTCTTGGAGGCCACCGGGACCACCTTTTGGCTTATCTTTCACATATATTATATTGTATTCTAGCCAATCAAAAATATAATCTAGCCTATTTATTTGTCAAACGAATCGAAAGTGCTAAGGCCACTCCAAAAGCCCACCTTCCTTATGGTATGTTCTTAACACGTCTCTTTCGATATGTCATGGAACACTACCCTCATCTTGACAACGGCATTTATAATATCATTGACCGAGTAATGCGTCCGCTAGCTCTAAGATAAACTCGTTGACCTCGAAGTGACCGTGGTATCCTAAAGGCCCGTCACTCCGTCTCATGTTCATCCACTCATCACTTTGGATCATCATCTCATCAAGAAGATGACGATAACGATGTGGGGACCTCTCGAGATAGCACTCCATCTCTTAACTCTTATATTAATTTTGTTTCACTTCTTACTTATCAAACTTACAACATCCCCACATCTTCTGAACAAACCGACCGCTCCTTTTTGAACGACATGCCACTTTGCTTAATCAAACGCAACAAATACATGAGGAAGTGAGAGGAGGATTCAAGTCTTTCAGAAAAGCACTAAAAGGAGTTTTTGGAAAAAAGAAGAAATGAAGATGTAGGATCAAAATAACTTAGTTGAATGACTTGTTTGAAACTTTATTATGTGATTCTTCTTTATGTTTACTTGTTTGTGTGATGATGACCCGATTTCATCAGAGGAACTTAAACTTGTTTAAGTTTATTTAGGATCTCTAATCATTATGCTTTAATATTATATTGACATAATTATGCATCTTTGTTTTATGTATATTTAGTTGTTTCATGCACATCTCTATATTTACATGCATAGGACTTGCTACAAATTGTTCACCATACACAACCATTCTTACAAAATTTTTGCTAGAAATCAAAATTTAGGCGTCTGAAAAGTATCAGATGGGCAGCCCCCTTAGCTCATAAAGGCGGCCCCCTTATCAATAAGGGGGTCGACACCATAGATAAGGGGGCCGGCCTACCCGATCACGGGTTTTACTGTTCCTTTCTTCTTTTTGACCCTCTTTTACTTAGCCTTAGCTATCCTTACCCAGAAAACACGAACATATTGTGGAAATGTTTAAACTAACTCAAACTCATATCACTTCTAAACCATCCTCTTCTAATAAATTGCCTCCCATTTTTAGTACCAATTCATCATCTTCTTCATTTATCATCAACCACCATTACCTCCATGGCATCCACTAAGCCTTCCACCTCCAAACCATCCAAACAACTAAAAATTAACATTATTCCACCTAAACAATTGTTTGTTGATCTAACTCAAGATGACACCAAAACCCCATCACCTACACACCACCACTTATCTCTAAGTGCACCAAATGCACCTTCAAAAACACCATCTACTAGGGCCACTTCTTCATCCTCCATTGCTTCCAAACTCAAGTCACCATCCTCTTCCACGTCTCCATCAACCAATGGCTACTTGAACTCACCAATTTCTCCTCCTCCAAGAGTACCTCCACCACCTCCAACACAAGGAAGTGAACCCATGGACATCTCTTTTACTCTTTCACTAATCACTCCACTTAACATTCAATTTAATACTCCATCACCTCCACCACCTCTCTTTGGTCATCCCATTCCATGGAACCTTCTTGAAGCACATGGAGATTCATGTTTATGTTGCATTCATAACCAAACACTCATCTTTGGCTTGAGGGATGAACTTCAATACATGTTTTCTTACATTTAACACATGCTTTCATAACTACCACCACCATTTTCACCACCACCACCACCATCAATTTCTCCAAACTAAACATACTTTATGCTTAGTCACTTATGCTTCAAATAATTTTTTTAAGCCAACTTTTTGCAAGCAAGTCCTATGGTATTCTAGAAAAATTAGGGCTTTTGTAGTTTTTGTTTATGATGTATTATTATGTCTTAAGCATAATCCTTTTAATGCATGTTAGTTGTATGATTGTGTGATACACACAAGTCCTATGTTGAATGAATGGACTTTTATTCTATGTTCTTAATGCAATTAGTAAATTAGTTAGTTGTCTCCTATATGAATATATAGTTGAGTTTAATTGGTTGATATTTGTGATGGTTGGCTAACACAAATTTATTGTCACCATGTTTAAATATTTTTCATGACATTGCTATATTTTAGAAATATTGGTCTTGTTTCTCTAACTTGGTTTTGTAGCAAAGTTACCATAGCTCGATTCCTTGGTGCCCTCGAACGAGGGGGAGTACACATCAAGGGGGAGCATTCATTCCATCAGGATTCATCGATGAAGCCTTTTTGATTCTACAAAAAGGGGGAGAAATGGAAATAAAACTTACTAAATACTTGTTTAAAAATAATTTTACATTTAATGAGTTTAGATTGTGTAATCATCAAAAAGGGGGAGATTGTTAATAGAAATAATGCCTAAAAATGTTATTAATATTTTTCGACCTCTCTACGTTTTGATAATCACAAAATTTAAAAACGCTCAATGAAAAATTAAAGGTAAACACGTATTTAGTAGTAAGTTTTCATTTAAAAAATTTAATCGCTTAAAGGTATGAATAAATAAATGCTTAATGCATTTTATGATCAAAAGAATTTTTATTCATCCTCACATTCTTTTATAAAATGTTACAAACATTTTTATAACTTATACAAAACATTTTTACATTTAAAGGAAATGTTTTATTCAAAATACCTCCCATGGAAAAGACAAAAAAAGGAGCATTTGACACTGGGTGACCCCCTTAAATATAAGGGTGGCCCTCTTAGTGATAAGGGGGCGGCATAGGAGCTATGTGGGTTAGCTAGTCCAAAACGCTCCTAACTTTGCCGATAAATAGCAGACTGTTCCCAACTGATTTTTTACCTTTTACACTTATTTTCTTTCTGTTCTAAAATCAGTTTGCATTTACTTGTATTCTTTTGATCATTTAATTTTAAGTATTTTTTTCCCCAAGTGATTCAAGCTTAGATCTTCAAGTGCAAGAGAAGAATACTTCCTACCATCAAGTTACAAAGTGTAATTGTGTGTAATAGGTGATCATAGAGAGTATAGTTAGATATTGGTGATCATAGTGAGAATAGATAGATCAGGGTGATCATGTTAGTGTTTAGGTGAAGTGAAGTGTTGATAGTGCGATTAGTATTTTAGGCCTCAAAATACAAAGTGTGTGGTAGATTGGTTCTAGCTAAGATTAGAACTCGACATTTGGCTTTGTGTCAGAAATTGGTGTAAGCTACCTGTGTATGATTTTCTCCGCCTAAAGGGAGTTTGTTGACATAGTGAAGAGAACTCTTGAGTTGGGTACTCGAGGAGTGGAGTAGGGCGAAGAGGTACTTCGTTACCGAACCACTATAAATCCTTGTGTTGTGGTTTGATCTTTCTAACTCTTATCTCTCATCTTTCATATTTATTTATCATGATATTATTGTTCATATTATGTGTACATTGAGATCACATTAAATCAAATCTAAGGTTTTATAAACAAACAATACATTAAATTAAAAAGCGGTAAACTATTCAACCCCCCTTCTAGTTTTCCACAACACGCACATCCATCGACAAGAAGCAATATTAAAAGGATCTACGAACTAAGTTTCATGCAATCATAAATAAACACTAATAGATCTAGCCTAACATGTTAAAGAGAAGCGAAGAGCAATAATTAATCAAACTACAAGACATATTGAAAGATTAAAGGATAAATAACCTCACTTGATTATAACATGGAGTAATTGGTGGAAATAAAAGGGTTTGAGAACCCTAAAAACGACCTAAAAGCTGATAAAAATTGGCTTCCTAAGATAACATCGAATTCTCTCATGTTGCACTCTTAAAACCCTAATTCTGAGTTTGTATATATCGAAAAACAATCGCGACGGGGTCACTTTATAATTGCGACGCCGTCGCTTCGCCGAATCTTCTAGGGCTTCTTTAAGTCAGTTACATTCTGACGCCGTCACAAGAATCCTGACGCCGTCACATGCATATCCTGACGCCGTCGCTAGAATTTGCGACGCCATCTCTAGCCATTGTGTGGCTTTTCTTCTTTGGCTTTGGTGTAGAGTTGCAATCTCATCCATTTCTTCCCAAAATGAGCCCAAATCATGTGTATTTCCTCCAAATGCCATCCAAGTGCTAAAAATACAAAAAACAAATGATTAAGCAAGTATTTTAGAGATATTTGCATGATTTAGGGGGTTAAATGACCCCGAAAAAGTGTATAAAATGACACCTCATCACATGCAGAAGCATGTGTCATCATTGGAATGGGAATTTTGCATAGTTTTGATTATTAGAAAAGTGATTTTATCATCTCCAACTCCTAGGTTGAATTCTTTGCTTTTAACTCTGATAAGAATTGAAGAGCAATAATTAAAGATGATAAATCATAATTAAACACTAATAGATCTAGCCTAGCATGTTAAAGTGAAGCAAAGAGTAATAATTGATCAAACAACAAGACATATTGAATGATTAAAGGATAAAGAACTTCACTTGATTATAACATGTAGTAATTGGTGGATACAAAAGGGTTTGAGAACCCTAAAAACGACCTAAAAGCTGATAAAAATCGGCTTCCTAAGATAACCTACAAATTCTCCTTAGTTCCACTCTTAAAACCCTAACTTTAAGTTTGTATATATCGAAAAACAATCGCGACGATGTCACTTTATAACTGCGACGCCGTCGCTCTGCCGAATCTTCTAGGGCTTCTTTAAGTCGGTTACATTCAGACACCGTCACAAGAATCCTGACGCCGTCACATGCATATCATGACGCCGTTGCTAGAATTTGCGACGCCGTCTCCAACCACTTTGTGGCTTTTCTTCTTTGGCTTTGGTGTAGAGTTGTAATCTCATCCGTTTCTTCCCAAAATGATCCCAAGTCACGTGTATTTACTCCAAATGCCATCTATGTGCTAAAAATACAAAAAGAGACGATTAAGCATGTATTTTAGAGATATTTGCATGATTTAGGGGGTTAAATGACCTCGAAAAAGTGTATAAAATGACACCTTATCACATGCAAAAGCCTGTGTCATCATTGGAATGGGAATTTTGCATAGCTTTGTTGATTAAAAAAGTGATTTTATCATCTCTAACTCCTAGGTTGAATTCTTTGCTTTTAACTCTGATGATAGCATCGACGGTGTGTAGAAATGGTCTTCCTAAAATGAGAGGGACTTTATTATCTACCTCCATTTCTAGGATTACAAAGTCTACCAGGAATATAAATTTTCCAACTTGGACGAGCATATTCTCCAGAACTCCAATAGGATATTAGAAAGTATGATTGGGTAAGTGGATACTCATCCTTGTAGGTTTCAAAGTATTCACGGAAAGTGATGTGTATAATGAATAAGGCATGAGGTTGATGCTTGCGCCAAGATCGGCCAAGGCTAGACATTCAACCGAATTTGCGAATGTACGCGGAATGAGAAAGCTTCCAGGGTCACCTAGCTTAGGCGGGAGCTTATTTTGAATAATGGCAGAGCATTCTTCATTTAAGAAGGCAGCAAAGATTTACTCCAACTTACTTTTGTTGCTCACGAGATCTTTTAAGAATTTCACATAATTGGGGATGCCGGCTAGGACGTCAACGAGGGGTACGTTGATCCTAACTTCTTTGATCATATCTATGAACTTGGCATAACATTATTCCATCTTTTATTTGTGTAGGCGTTGATGGTATGGAATTTTTGGTTTATACGACTTGAGTGGTGGTTCAGATTGAGTTAGTTTAGAAGAAGACGGTTCTTCCACTCTCTTAGTTTCGTCAGCCTCAACCTCTCTATCATCATAGATGATACTGTTTTTGTCATTTGGGTTCACTGGCGGATCATATGTCTTACTGCTACGTGTGAATACGGCATTCACATGCTCATTTTGGGCAGGTGGTGGTCGGTAGGGTTTGTCATTTGATGGTGAGGGTTTCGGGTTGGTTTGGGTGTTACTCGAAAGTGAACTGGTCAGTCTTGTGGAATGTTGGTCGGAGAATCGACCAAACTTGGTTTCTAGGTCTTGAATCGCAGCTTGGTGATTCTTCTGTCCTTGTTCGACTTTGGTTTTGAGATTGAAGATTTGGTTTCTGACGAACTCGTTTGAAGATTTTTGAGCAACCATGAATGACGGTTTTCGTCTCGTGGTTGACAGTCGCGCCAATTTCTGGAATTTCTACCATAGTAGTTTCCTCGATATCCTCCTTCTCTATATCCTTCGTAAATATAGTTAGCTTCTTCTTCGGGTCCTCCCTTTGGTTTATCATCATACTCCGATGACCGGTGAGGTCCTCTACATTTGTTGCATCCATTTTGCAATTCCTTCATTTCTTTTTTGATCTCTTTGAATGGCGAATCGATCTTGGTCATTAGAGCTTCCATCTTTTCCATGAGTTTTGAATTGTCGCTACCTTCCATAAAAGCAATAGTTTTTCTAAGAGTTTTGGCTTTCATGTCCTTGGACCAATTGAGTTTCAATAGTACTCAATCTTTGAGCAATTGATAGGCCTCGTTAGGGGTCTTATATTCCTTTGGCATCAAGGATGGCGTGAGTGGCATCGTCAAGACCATGCTAGAAGATTTGGATGATGGTTCCTGGTCCTAAACCATGTCCATGTAAGTCCTTCATTCGAAGCCAAGATTCGACAAGTGATTCGTTTGGATGTTGGGTGAAACTTCGAATTTCTCCTATGAGTCGATCAAACATTGTGGGTGGAAAGAATGGGCTCATAAAAGCTTGCCTCATTTGTTCCCAAGTAGCAATAACTCTGGGACTCAATTCGTTGTACCAAACTTTTGCTTCTTTAGAAAGAGATGATGGAAAAAGTTTGAGTTTAATGGAGTCCACATTGGTATTGGCATATCAGAACATTCTACAAATTTTGATGAATTTAGCAATGTGCTTATGCAGATCGGCCCGCGCACAGCCATCGAATTGACAGTCTTTGATCATTGAAAGGTGATGTCCTTTCACGTTGAAATTGTCCCCAAGTTCAACCGCAACAATAGCAGCCACGGGCGTTGGTGCTATAGCTCAGTTGTTTCCCCACATGGGTTAATTGTTGACCATTGGAAATGGTAGATCAAGAAATGGGTTGTAGACGACTTCGGCTTCATAAAGGTTTTCAAAAGGTGGATATTTGATTTTAGGAACTCGATTTTCTATAGGAATGAATGGGTTTCGATTTTTAGCTTTCTTTTTGGTTTGGTGAATGAAACGTTTAGGTTCCGAATAAGGACTAATTGGTTCTTCTCCCGATGAACGGGTGTTCATACAAGAGTAAAACACAACTAGGGAAGAGTAGGTCTTGGTTTTGAGTAAAAAGATGTAAAAAAGAATTATTTTTTTTGTTTACAGAAAAAAGAAGCCGCCTAACGCGTGATTCAGCTGGGCGGCTGGATGAGTTTTCGGGTCGAGGGTCGGAGTAGCCGGCCGGCTGCTAGCCAAGTCAGGCGGCTGCTCGCGGATAGTAAATTTTTTTTTTCAAAAACAAGAAGGACATGGTTGGGAAGGTTTAAGGTACTAAATTTAAAATAAGAAAACACAATCAAATCCCCGGCAGCGGCGCCAAAAACTTGATGTGTCGATACATGAGTAACTTTAAATTTATAACTCGGTTACCGGACTTCTTAGCAACACACACGAGCAATTGTACTCGTACGTTAGTAGCAAAAGGTGAAATAGTAAGTCGGGATCGTTCACGGGGATTTGTGTGTTTCAGTGATGTTTAAATTAGACGATAACAATTCCAAGCAAGCAAACAATGATTATAATGAAAATTCAAATGATTAAAAATACACTTGCTTAGACTAGTTTGGGTAACCGGATTTGTATGATTATGATAAACATCTTAACATGTTGATTATGATAATTAGATGGTGATCTAATCTATTGTATTTAAAAACATTTAATCCTCGTCAAGATCACAAGTGACGAAAACAAGCTTTAAGTTCAATCAATCAATTCAAGACAAATGCAAATTTAATTTGTTTGATTCACAGTTTGTTTCACAAAGTTGTTAAGACCCATGATTATGTTTCTTGTTAGATCAAATCACTTAAGAAATGGTTAATACAAAAGGTAGCCAATCATAGACAAAAGGCGACAATTGATTGTTAACAATAACCCTTTCGACCTATGAAACTCTTAACAACCAATCCGATTTGATAAAACAATGTCACTATGAAACATAAATATAGGTGGATCTTAGAAATAGATTGAAATTGAATAAAACATGTTATCACAATCATAAACAAATCATCATACCATAAATATCATCTAATCAAGTGCACAAAGGCACTAGCCACTCATAGCAAACAAATACATAAACTCCAAATCTTTATCAATAGAAAACATAATTAAAGAGTCTTACAAAGTTTTAATGAGATTACAAGTGATGGAGTAGTGATTCCCTAAATAAGGGTGAGGAATACTTGATGTTTTGACCTTCAATTGATGCTCCCTATAGCTCCTGTAAATTCCTGGGATTTTAGGGCAAGGTTTTGGCTTTGAGAGAGAGAGTAGAGAGATCTAGGAAAGATTGGTGGAGAAGAATGATGGAAGTATTAGAAATGTGTAAGAGTGTGTGAAAACCATGGTTAAAGGGGTCTATTTATACTAATGCCAAGCCCTTGGGCTATTAAATGGTATTCGTGAGGCCTAAGGGTTGATAAATGCTTGGAAAAAGAGTTCTAGAACACTCTTGATCATTCATGGAGCTTCAAACATTTCTTAGAGAAGAGAACACAAATCCAACAAGGCGGCTCCTTTGCATGCCAGGCATCTACACACACTTTTCAGCATACACTTTTCTTGTTTCTTTGTTTAAGCTTCCCGATGGTATGGTACTTGACAGTGCGTCTTTATTCTTCAACATAACTCGTCTTTGACTATATCTTGGGCTTGGAAGCTTGAATGGTTGACTCTTTTTCTCTTGAAATGCTTCCTGAACTTGATCTTGATGTGAGATCCTTCGTACTTGTATAAAACTTAGTTTATTTGTCATTTCTTTCTCTTTTCCTTGCTTGGCTACTAATAGACCTGCAAACACACTTTGGTACAATTAAGTAACAAAAGCATATAAAAATAGCTAAATAACATATACAAAAGTACAGATAACGCGACTAAAAACATGTGCACTTATATAATAAACACCATAGGGTTTTCATTCATTCTTACAACCCAAAAAACACATCGCACTCCCTCTTTCTCCCCTCTATCTCATAGCAACAACAAGAAACAAGGGTTAGGGTTTCAAAAAAATTGTCCAAGTATTTTACAAAGAAGAATGGTGTTATGGGTATTTAGATCTATAGGTTATTTTAAGGTTTGAAAGAAGATGTTGAAGGGTTTTATTCACATAAACTAGGGTTTGTTCAAGAAGAGTTAGGGTTTATAAAGATCTTGGTTAGTTGTAAGTATTTAGGTTTTGTTAGTGTGAAAATCTTAAGCATCTCCTATTCTTTTGTAAGAAACAACCTCAACTCATCTCATTTCATTTTCTTTACATACAACATCTCTAGATATTTCTCTCATCACAACATCATGTTTGTGTAAAAATATTATTTATGCAAGAAAATATACAAAGATTTAATGTGATATCCTTGTTCTTATTATTTTTGTTCTTTTCATGTTAATATAGATTTGATAATAAAAACATGTTATTATACTTCTATAAAATGTTCTTGTTAAGTTTGTTAAATGGTTTAGGACTAGGAGAATGTTGGTGTATTTTGTTGGTAAAAAAACTAGAAATACAAAAATAAAAAGATTGTTGATGGCCGTTTTCTAGGCTAGATTCGGACAAATTGAAGTCGGGTTTCATAACAATGAGTTTGTGGAATATATATTAGACATAACAAGCTTTCCGTGGCCGGTTGAATCACTAAAAACAGACTTATAACGAATCAGTTATGACCATTTAAAAACGGACAAACAAAAACTATTATATGAAAAATGTACAAGTTTGAAGTGTCAAAAGTGTTTCTAATGTAGCCACTTTGTGGCTGTTTTTGAGCAGTTTAGAATCTAAACCAAGAAAATTTTCACATGAAACTTTTTGTAGTACTCACGGTCTATTTTCCAAAAAGACCAGGATTGAGTGCAGAGGTTAAGTAACGAAAGAGTTACGGCCTCATGAAGTTGAGTAAAATCCGTGTTTCCAAAAATGTTTATGTTCTTTGAAAATGGGTATGACCTAGCCACTTTGAGGTCGTTTTTGAGTGTTTTAGAGCTCGAATGAGATATAGGGCCAGTCGGGCATTATTGTAGTGCTCCTAGGATACTTTACATACGAGTCAGAATTGGGTGAAAATGCTAAGAAACAATTGAGTTATGGCTTTCTAAAGTTGGACAAAACTGGACATTAAGTGTTAGAAACTTAAAATTTATTTGTTGAACTTTTGCGTAAATCACATTTTGAGTTGTTTAACTTAAACACAAACATGTACGGGTGATACAAAGTTTATAAAAACTCATATGCATCATTTCACTTCATTTGCATAAGTCTAAAGCGTCTTGTTATTGAATTAGGTCGCGTTTAGGTCTCGTCGCTCGTTTATACTTGTTGATTATTTTTCGAATCACTACTTTGCTAAAGGTGAGTCTTATAGCTCATATTTTACTTGTTTTTAACTATTTTAGGAGAGAATGCATGCTCTTTTACAAACTTATTTACTTGCTCGCTTACAAACTCGAATATATGCTTGTTTACAAACTTGTTACATGCTCGTTTATTTTATAACAATGCGATTACTTTTTAAGACCTTGTGAGTTTATAGTCCCAATTTTAATTATTTTATAACTGTTTTCCAAATCTCAGGGTGAGAATACATTGCTTGCTTTTATTTACGGACACAAGTACTTTAAATGTTTGAGTATTGCCTAAGTTTCCCTATTGCCATGATGTCCCCACTATCATGAACCGTTAATTACTTTGTGTAAGTACGAATGTTGTAGATAAAACTATTAGGGTTGACAACCCTCGTCCGGGTTGACAACAACTGTGAGCTATTAAGGGTACAACAGACACATTTCATTTAAGGTAGTACTAGGGTGTTGTTGCAAAACATCATATTTTGGGGCACGAATCTAAGAGCTAGTGTTCACACTATTTTCGTTAAGGCTTCGATGGCATAAGCTTAAGGCAATAGTATTACTTTTGTGTGATATTGTATTCGTTATGTTAGAATCAAAGAAATTCAGATCCGGTGCTCTAGGTAGCTCAAAGATGGAAGTAATCATCTTTAGAGAGAGAAAGTTAGAGAGAGATGGATGGAGAGAAAACTAGAGAAAAACACACTTAGAAGTGTGTGTCAAATGATTTCACCAACACCCTCTCCATGTGTAGAGAGGGTTTAAATAGTTCTTACAAAATGCCCCATACAACAGGCTATGGTGTGGGCTTATAGTGGGTAAAGACCCGATCCACCCCATAAATCATACGATTACTAATAAAAACTATGAGCTATGCTAAATATAAGAAAGCATGGGGTGACCGAGTCTTTTTCTTAATCCTAACAATCTCCCCCTAAGGGAGGTCACCCCAGAAAATACAATTTGAATTTTAGCATTCTATGAGATGTTCTTCTGACTTTAGCTCGTAGACTTTGATTCTTCATTCATTGACTTCATTGTACATCTTGTAGTGGTCCTTGAGCTTTGTTCCTTAGACTTGTGTGATCTTTGAGCTTTCTTTGAGATCATCAGCCACAGTAAATCTCTTAATCATCCTTGTTGTGAAGTATTGCCTCCATGTGATGTTGTGGACCTTGGACAGCCATGATCACATATTTTCTGGATCATGATAGCAAGCATCAGAGTAGCGGAAGCTGTGTTGTAAGTCTTTCAGCTATCATGATGTCTTTGATTAGGAATATGAAGTGAGAGCATAGGGTTGTGAATTGACATGTCTCTGTCCAGCAGCTTCTACCGTCAGGATTCCTGCAAGTATACGTTAGTAATAAACACACGAAAGTGTCTTTGTTCACTTTCGTTGAATAAGGTTGCAAGAACCACGGTTCCCCGTTTGTCAGTATAAATACTGCCTGTGATCAGGTAGAATTCCGAAGAATCTCCTTGACAGGGTTTCGCAGCTGCGCTAGCCGTTCTCAAACCGGAGCGTCTCAAAGTAGACAAAGCAAAGGGATTGATGAGTGTAACCAGTGGATTAAAATCCCACTGATTAATGAGGATAAATTGATTTGAAAATCTGTCGCGTGTCACTCTAGAAAGAGTTGTTGTGCCATCGAGAGTTGTATTTTCTATAGTAAATTTTTTTTTTCATTTTAGAAATCACTTTGTTTCGAAGACCATACACATTCGATCACCTAGAAAATTCAGTTGTTGAAAAGTGATTTTTTGTAACACATCGAGAGTTTTAAGCTTTTATCAAAATTCATCCTCCGTCAATTCATAATCTAGACCGAATTGATGCCCAGTATCACAAGTTTGATCCATTAAGGATCTCACAAGTCACCTACCTAGAGCTTGTTTGATGTTGGCTCTAGAAGGATTTCCATCTTCATTGTGAGTACTTTCGTATCACTCGAATGTTCTGGCAATACTACAAGGATAATGCGTAGGACTCTTAAGATCTTTACTTGTTATCACATTATGTGATGAGCAAGCATAGTTTGTAATAGTGTCCTAATGAGATTTATAGATGATCTTATGGCTCTAGACTCAATAGTGCATTTTTGGTTTTTAGTAGTCGGAGGCTGGAGCAGACTGCCACCTTTTCAATATCATCTAACTCAGAGTGAGAGAGACGATAGAAATGTATTGATCTCCGTAAGAAATGAAACAAGAATCCTTTGAGGGATCTTGAGTGGCTAGGGAGGGTTGTGCAGCGTATCACTGGGTCCATGATACTTATCTTCAATGTCAGCAATCAACCATGTGATTCTGACAGCATATGTAGTGACCCAGTTTCTGCCTAATGTTTAAGGAGGGCTGCTTTCTTTTCACCCTTTATCTTAACATTTCTTTTTCATTCTTCAACCCCTTTAGTGCTTACCAAGACTTCATTACTAGTACCTTGTTGGGTTTATTCCAGTACTAGCTCCATCTCAGTCCGCACTATTCCCTTATTCTCACATAACTCCTTTTGTAATCATACCTAAGGACTTCTACACTAACTAGTGGATTGTCCCTGGGTAGATCCCTCCGGCTCTGGCGGGATCGTGGGAACGAGTACCTAACCTTACCATCCTTATAACTTCGATAAAGTAATTACAGGGTCGGTCTTTTGGTACAGTTCACCTTCGCCATAAAACCATTTGAAAATCAATCAAGGTACTTGTGATATAGATATCAAAGCCATTGTATCTTGATTGTTTTGATTCATGAAACTGCTCCCCCTCAACATGTGCGTCGATATTCGAAATTGTTTGGCACATGGAGGGAGGAGTACCTGCTTGAGTCTTAATAGATCACACTTTTATCAGATTTAATATTTAAATCACATTCTCTCCCCTGATCAAAAATTTCAAACCCTTTGAGATTTAGGATCTCAATTGATTTAAATATGTTAGAAAATTTAGGAGAAAATGTGGTCTGATTAAATACAAGCCGATATTGGAACCTATAAATGCTCCCCCTCAATTAATGAGGGACTCTGTTAGTGTCAGTTATGATGAGTTTATAAATTATTTGGAGTTTAACGAGAAACTCATGAAAAATTCATTAAACTGACACATAACACTGATTACCACACTACTTATTGATGTACAAGATTGTGTATGAGACAGGACCTGAAATATTCAAACTTAAAGTGGCATAGTCAGTTTGTCCATGTTAGCAATCTGTAGTCCGTCTCGATACTCTCCAGATGGAAGTTGTCTTAGCTTTCCCCCGAACCAGCAATCCTTTCTTGAGAAGACACAACAAATATTCGAAGTACACAAATAATTCGAAATCATAACATCAAAGTCAATTAAGTCCCTGATGAGCGTATTTCTCCTTACAAGATAGTGATGATATAAATTGAAACACCAAGGTTAGCTAAGTCTCGGATGTCACAATTATTCCCTCTAAATAGCCGAAATGATAATACCTAAGTCAACTAAGTCTCAGATGTAAACATTTCTTCCTGCAGGATAATGACAATCTAAAGGTATCATCATACTTATCAAACCTATGTGTACCTCTTTTGACAATACATTCTACTCCTTTGAAAGTAAGCTTAGAGATTAACTGATAGGGGAAATACTAATCGAATCAGAAACACATCTTCAACTTCAAGGCTTCTAAAACTACATAATTATTTCCAAACAAACCTAAGCCTTTTAAAACTATGAGGTGTTGGTAATATTGATCGAATGTAGTTTTAAGCTCAAAAATTATTATTCCATTTTATAGTTTAAAACTTTTACCATATAATTATCGGGACCCTGTTGAAGATAATTCGGAAAACACTTTCTCTCCCCCTTCGAACAAAGACCTGTATCTATTTAAAGATCTATGGTATTTATACGAGTGGTCGAATTTCTTGAAAATCTGTTTAGTAGTGTCGAAAAAATTGATTCAGATTTGATTAGAACACTTTCAATGGTTAACTCCACTAACTTGATTTATGAATCTATTATTTTTGAGAAAAATATCGTTTCGGTGTTATATAAAACTTATACACCAATGGCAATCAGTCCTTTCTGATGCAGTTAAAAGAAGCGACTTCCTAATTGCCTTATGTTTTTTCTAAGTCCTAAAGTTAAAACACATAACATTCTAAAGACTAAATGAGTTAAGTTAATTAATTCCCCTTTAAATCATGATCATGTTATTATTTAGTCAATCCTTTCTGTTTACTCCTGTATTCAGATATATCTTTTGAAAGAATTAGTAGCACATTTTCTCCTCCCTCAAATAATGTTACCGTTTTCTATTTTAGAGCTGGAGGACAATGTTTGAGTGGTAGGAATTTCTTTCAAAAATTTTTTTCTGATAGAGACTTGATGACTGACTTTAGGTTTTGAAAGACCAACACCATTCCGCCATGGTTAACACAATTAATTTTCTCAGAAGATCATAAAAAAAAAATGGAAAATTATTTAGATTAAATTAGAAGAATTTCTCTTCTTGATCAAGAAATAATGCACTGTAAGCAGTACATTTAAGTGGAGTTGCATGAGATATTAAAGGTACTACATGCCGGAGAGAACTTAATCACCCGTTATTTGGAAAACCATTTTGGCGGACGTGCTTTCCCATTTTGAAAACGGGTTGTATATCAGAAATACATAGCCAAGCCATTTTTGACATGTTCTGAAAAACATTTTGAAACTCTGTTCGAACTTCTATTTACGCACCGTGTCATTATTAAAAGACATTGCTACGCCGTAAATATTATCACGATGCAAAAGACATGTCATGAAAAACATATTTTTGGTATTTTCTGATTTTATATTTTTGTATTTTGTTTTGAAAGTTTATAAAAAATGAAAATCTTTTGTGTTTTTCTAGTTTTAATATTTAATTCATGATATTATGAAGAGATTACCACCAACTCTTCAGTTGTATCGCATCTATTTTCATCATTTTCCGGAGGACATGCTTTGCAGTCCAACCTTTTTCTATGAGAAATTCAAGTTTTTTTTGTCTGAAGGTTGGAGAAGATTTATCTGCGAAGCTGAAATTCTGGTGACGTACTACGTAAGATTCGACACCTCATTTTCCTTCTTCGCTCTTTTGATTTGCCTTGTTTTTCAGAACACCCTCCAAGTTCATTAATTTCTTCTTTATAAATACACTTCCAAGTTATACAATCATCACTTGATCTGGACGAGGTTCTAGCTTCCAAATCTCCAAATGTTCAAACTCATGAAGCTTTTCATGGCATCAATCCAACAGGATTTGGTTAATGCATCTTTATAACTTTTGGTGTTTAGTGAAGAGAGCGAGAGCAATCATAGTAGCGAACGCGGCTTGGTTTTTCAGCTAGGAGTCTTGTGGTACGCTTCTGGAAGGATCACTAAAAATCTTGTCAAGCGGATGTCCTTGGTCCTATTTCTTCGATGTGCTTTGTGGTTGATTTACGAATGCATCTAGGTTGGATAACCCACCCATATCTCGCACGGGACCGTGGATTCTTTAGAATAGGTTCTGGGTGTGGAAGACCAAATTAAGGAATCATTTATCCATGTGTGCAACTTCAATACCAATGTCATCTTTTTAAACTATTAGATTAACATGGGATTGTTCTTCTTGAGTGGTTTGTGGAGGTACTCTGTTAGATGGTGTTCTTTGATATAATTCTTTGTTGATGAAGGTGTCGGTTGAAAACAGGTTCGTGAACAACAGCTACAAGACATGTTGAACTCAATCTCACTTGGTGAAGGATTGAAGTACTCATCAAACATAGGGCAAAATAATGAATCCCAGTCATTCTTTGTTGGTGGAACATTAGGTTTTGGAGAAGGAGGTTGTGGTACGAGTCCTGAACTAATTGTTCTAGGAGTCAAAAGTTGAGGACCGGGTCCTGAACTGATGTGTGTAGGAGCCGTATGACCATTTTTCAAACATCAACCAACATGTAGTTAATTCACACTTCTCCCCCTTAAAAATTGCATATGAGGTTGCCATTTTTGATTGAACAAGTGAATAACAATACAATCTAAGGTACAACCCTCCTTAGCCACTCAGAATCTCTCAAAAGATTTCTGTTTCATTTCTCACGGAGTTCAACACATTTCTATCGGCTTTTCATTCCGAAGACTCGTTGATATTGATACAGGTGGCATGTCGCTCCAGCCTACGATTAACAAATAACAAATGTGCACTGTATTCGAGTCTAGAGCCAAAGAGATCATCAAAATCTCACTAGGACACAAATCTCAATATACAAATTGTGGTACATCATTTATAAACTATTTGGTATCTTGTAAGTCAACTGCTTATCCTCTGTGATAATTAGCCAGAACATCAGAGTTGATACTCTTAGTATTCACAGTGAAGATGGAAATCCTTTCTTGAGCCAACATCTCTCAAGCTCTTGGTAGTGTGACTTTTCGTTTCCTATATGAATCAAAATTGTGTCAAATGGGCAAGAAACCCGATGGTTCGATCTATATGAATCACACTTGTTCAGTAATATGACTTGACGATCAATCAGAAAGATATTTAACTATAGATTCACTTTACTAGTATTTGCTTTGCTGACGCTCCATTTACGTAACGGTCTTCCGCAGCTCCCCATACTTCTAAACAAAAATCCAAACATCACCTCTAAAACACATCAACCTTTCCCTATTAACAATCCCCACAACTCTCCCTATCCCTCCCAAATACCCACATAAAACACAACACAAATCTTAAAACATTCTTAATCATAAACAATACCCATCCTCTACCCTCAACCCTCCCATCATCCACCCCCTCAACCTCATCATCCCTACCCACACACCCTAAACTCCCCACAATCATCCCCCTCCCAAACACCACTCCCAAAATATAACCTACCCACATAACCCCTCCCTAATCTTTTCAATAACTCCTCAAACCCTCAAATCTAAATCTTTTATTCATCCCTCAACTCCCCCCTTTCATTCTTTTTCCCACCTCAACCCTTCACCTCAAACTTCCAACACAACTAGTTTACTTTGTCATCTTACGTCTTCATTATTATATAAACCCTTCCACGCCATCCAAAATCTCTGTATTTTTTCAGATCCTACAATTAGAAATTACCACCTGTACCTATAGTACACCATTAATTCTATGCTTTCTCACGTCACCTTGACACTCTTACCTTTCCCTTCATCCTAGTCACTCACCACTCTCACTCACCCTTCCCCTCCACAACTGCGCCTCTCCTCTCCTCCTGTGAAATTTCACACACTCACACGCGCTCCGCATATATATTTATCGCTTCCCCATATGAGATGATAGAATACTGTATCTCTCTTACGATAGCTATCGTAATTTATTATAATTAGATACTATATGAGACTCACTACTCTCACACCCATCTATCCTCACTCTCGAGTACCAGCAATCTAACCCCCCATGCGCGCTAAACCTCGCTATTGCACTCACAACAATGCCTCAGCAGTATTGTGTCCATAGAATCATTGAGTCCCACTATACTCACACTGTGTCCCCTATATCGTGTGCTCGTGTGTGTCACTGTGATGTCTCTTTATGCCAAGATATTATCTCTTTATCAATTGATTAAAATTATTCTATCTGCACATCTATCTCACAGCGGCTACTCAGTTATCCATTATTGTTTAATGTGATGTATGAGATGAATAATCTACATGTGCTCTCAGTGTGTGTATGCACATAGTCACACGAACACTCTCTCTCTCACGAGATCGTGTGATTCTCTCTGTGGTGCTCGAACTCATTACTATTCATACTCATGTGTTGTGTGTGTGTAATTAGTCTTCTCCTCACTAGAGATATGTGTGATGTGATGATATGTTATTAATTTCGCTCCTCTGTGATGTATTTGTTTATATCTGTTTTTAAAACTGTGTCACTATAACTATCATCCTCCCTCCTGTGTCGTATATCGCGATATATAGCTTCTGATGATACTCCACTACGTCCCGCTACTCTCTCATAGCACGCACTGTAGATGAGACTTGTGATTTGAGATAGAGCGAGGTAAGAGATAGTAGGTGTGTAGTGTCGCTCTCTCAGCTAGGATTTTAGAGGTGTTTGTACTAGATTTATCGGTGCGCGATGGTACTGTGTCTCCATGTGATGTGGCTCTTATATTACGCGTCATTTATGTCATGTGTTTCGAATTTCTCTATATAGATATGTCTGTGTGGTTAAGTGTCTCTTCGAGGTATACAGTCGCTCTCGCTCTTCTGAATCTTGAAGTGTGTGTGTGCGCCTCTGCGTTGCATATAGTTACTTGCTCTCGAGGAACGAGTGTCTCAGAGAGAGCGATGGGTGTTCGTGTGTATATCTCTCCTCTTCGCCGCTTTGGAGAGAGTATAGTACACGATTATAGTCGCGAACGATGTGAGGGGAGTTATGGTGACTCGTATGTGATTCGTGTGTGTGTGCATACTACACTCTGTGTGACGATGCTTTCTCTCTGATTTGTGCAGATGACTCCGTCTCGATATGTCTCCCCTCAGCTCACGGTCAGATGTATCATTGTTTCGATACTGTGCACAAGCCGTGGACCCCCAAGACTCTGGATAGTTGGCCAGTAGTTTTAGTCAGTGATAAATGATGGTTTAGTCCACTAGGGTTGGTGTGGTGTTCTGATGGGGAGTGTGTGTGTTCAGAAGAATGAATGCGGCAGAGGGTGGATGTGTGCTGACGCGCACGTAGTATGGTTGTGAGAGATTTGGGCGATGTGGTGGCTGTGAACGAGGACGGATCGAACTAGCGTCGATCGAACGAGCGACGGATCGAACTAGCGTCGATCGAACGAGGGACGGTTCCACCCCCCCCTCCAACGACAAAATATCACTACCCCAATATTTTTCGAACTTTATATTCTTCTTAGCGCGATCGAACAATGCGACGGATCGATACTAGCGTTTTCGATCGGAACGACGCGACTGGTTCGAACGCCTAAGCATCGATCGAACGAGCGAAGGACCGAACTAGCGTCGATCGAACGAGCGAAGGTTCGAACTAGCGTTGATCGAACGAGAGCAATTTTTTTGGACCGAACGAAATTTTTTTGTGCAGAAAAGGGTTTCAGTAAAACAACAGCCATAACTGTGATCCCGTAAGTCCGTTTAAGGCCCGTGACCTCTCAAATCGAAGAGAAAAACGTGACGGATCACGCTGTAACCACCCTTTGGCAGGTTAAGGATTTTTCGAAGCCCAAAACATAGTTTCTCTATTATTTTATTGACCCACTTTTCAGTATTTTTGAATTTTTCGCGCTGATTCCGAATCAAATCATTCACGGTTATCTAGTGATCTTGTAAAATCCCGTTAATTCATTATCGGTTTTGATCATAGACAGTTAAAGTCCAATGTGAACGTTAATGATTTTCAAACCACAACACAACAAATCACTTTACCACACTTAAGATCCTTGTTTATTTTCCCCCATTTTTCCCCAACCCCCCCAAAAAAAATTTTTTCAAAAACTTTTGCAATGTCGACTCAACTAAGGACATTTATGACAGCGGTTCTGAAAAACCGCCCTCCGTCTGCTTAACAAAGAGAACTATGTTCCATGGTTCTCCGTCTCTTGGTAAATGCTAAGATGTGGTCCAAATGAAATTTAATCTACAACTCATTTAAGATCTGGTCTATATGTCAGAGCGAATGAACCCCCGAAAACCAGGTGATGCAGATTTTTGATGTACCTGTTCCTGAAACGCCTTCATGAATCAAACGCTGATGAACTCCACAGTAGCAGAAATTAAACAGTGGAAGGTGGATGTGTGTGGCCCATTCTTTCTGGTCTTCTGAAGTCATCTTGTGCTGTTGATAGTTTGATTTTATTTGGTTTGATGTTGTGAACTGTCAGGGAAATCTGGAGTATGTGATGCAACCAAATGATGAAAGGTTCTGATATTGGAATTCAAGAAAAGAAGGCTAAGTTGTTTAATGAATGGGAAAGGTTTACTTCCACTGATGGGGAATCGATTGAGTCTTACTATCACCGTTTCTCAAAATTGATGAATGATTTTAAGAGAAACAAACACTTTCCTGAAAATCATTCGATCCCCCCCAGTCTAACTACCTCACACAAGAGAGATATAGACAACAAACTACAACCAGAATGGAGTCGGCATGTTACTATTGTTCATCAAACGAAGGACTTGCATACGACAGATTACACTCAGTTGTATGATTTCTTGAAGTACAATCAAAAGGAGGTCGATGATCAAAGAGCTGAACGACTTGCAAAAACACATGATCCGCTAGCACTCATGCAACTTCCATCATCCTTTCAAACTATCCAGTGTTTCACCAAGATAACCATCACCAAGTACTACATGCAAACAAAACCACAACCCATAACAAACAACTATAACCCACACCATCTTTCAACCAGAACTACATGCAATACAATACGATGCAAAACCGAAGACATCACAGATCCCACAAACCGCAATGAACATGGCACTCGTTCTAATGGCTATAGGCATTTAAACTAAAACTACTCACACCAACCAAACAACAACACTCGCGCCTCGGATTTCATCAAACCCTGTAATCGGCTGATTGCTCAAAGGTATGAGAATATTTGGGGTCAAGGCAACAGATGGGTGGTTGGAGCTAATGGTGGGAATCTGTTTAGACGTAAGTTTGTCAGAATGTTGGGTATCAAAATGAGTATAATGCAGTACAGAATGTCGGGAATCAGGTTGTTCAAGATGCAGTTCAGAATCAGGGTGTTCAGAATTTTGGTAATCAGAATGGGCAAATTGGTGTTCAGAATATTGGAATGGAAAATGTTTTTTTGTAGCAGCACGGGCTTTTGAGTTGGTAATAATGAGACTGGAATAATGGTAATCAGTAAGGGTGTTAACAATGCAGAGGTTTGGTCATCTTGCTAGGTACGCACAGTCAGGACCAAGCTACTGCAATTTTCTGAAAGTCGCCGCGATGGTTTACAAAGAGACAAGTACAGAAGAACTTGAAAGAAGGGATGATGCTTATCTTTCAGACTCAGCTGTTGATTGCTCAAAAAGAAGAAGCAGGAATTCCAACTCCAAGCTGAAGAATTTGATTTGATGGCTACTGCAGCGGATTCTTGATGAGATTGAGGAAGTCAATGCAAATGCATTGTGATGGGTATATTGCAGCAAGCATCGACATCAAGTCAAGATCGACAACGACTCCGTCTATTGATTCAGGGGAATAGTACTGCGGTACAACAACTATGGACAACTGCTATGTAATGAGATATTTAATTTCGTTTACGCCGAAGGAGCAGTTATACTTAGTACTCGAACCATTTTCGACCACACCTTGAAGACAACGAATGATAGTAATGTTATATTTCTGATTTCTCGAAGTGTGAACGGAGGGGGGAACAGTCAGATCAATATCCTGCAAATGTGAGGATCTCATACGCAACATTACTTTGAATTCATTATATAATAATTTGACTTGAAGTTGAAAAGGTCAACTCGGTAAATAGAAAATGAAAGAAACAAAATGCTATTTGACCATGTGCTGCTAGATATAAAATCAAGAATAGTGTTTTTAAATTAGGTCAAGGAAAAAATATGACCAAACTTGAATGTTGATAACAAAAGTCGGTTTACTCAAGAACAATGTCCTTACTAAAAAGATAAAATGCTTTCATTTAGTTTCCTGGTACACAATAAGACTTTGAATGAGGAGGAAATTTCAAATTAAGGAAAAGCTTTCAACGGAAAATCAACTGTTTATTTCTCTTCTTGAAGAAAAGAAAAAGTTGAAGTCTGATTTCAAACTTACCTCAGAAGCGGTTCGTTGATAAACAATTCAACTTGAGAAACAAGATAAAGGAATTAGATATTATTTGGTAAAAAACGGGTCAATCGATTCAACGACATGCACATTGCTTTCACTAAGCAGATGTTTTACCACACCGAACAGAAAATGGCTTTGGGTTATCAAAAATCCTTTTAATCTCAGCAAGCTCAGCGAAAACAACAGAGTTTGTATAAATGCAAAGTGTTTACTTGGAACCAGATGATCCTCCTGTTGTGCATGTTCGGAAGTGGAACTGCAACTTGCTCGCGAGGTCGCAAAAAATGAAACAAAATTGACAACAAGAAATAAACCGGCAAATACACAAAGATTATATCTTCTTACGGGGGATTTTGTTTCTCAAGAGGCAGTCACAAGAAGAGGTAGTATTTTGTAAATACTTCCAAACGGGCACTGTTTCAAATCGATTTCAAAACCAAATGAGAATTTTGGATGACACTACTTAAGTGTTGCCTACGAAAATTTCTAAAGGAGGTTAAAAGCACATTGTGAATCTTCACGTGTTGTCAAATAGAATGACTTTAGATACACACAATGGTCGTCTACAGTGCCTCATCATAGGCTTCACAAAATTTTAAAAGAAGAAATTTTTCCTTATCATCAACCAAGTGACTCTAGACTCAAAATTTTGAAATACAATTTTTGAAAGAAGCAGCTAAATTTGTTTGAGACTTCAAATCTCTTGCAAAAAAAGCTGATGAATCTCTTGCTAAGCACAAGGACATTGAAATTGGAAAAATTGTGCGTCTCTTGAGAGCAGTTGTCAGTCAAGACATTATGTCTATTGTGGCAAAATCCCATCGGTTGTAGATCATCAAATCTCCAAATGAGCTTGACCGTCCGATAGAACGTCTTTGAAAATTGTAACATTAAAGGAGAATGAATTGCTAAACTTTGGATATGATTGTACAAAAAGGTGTGAAGAATGCCAAATATGACAAAATTTCGTACGATATAAAGCTTTACAAAGGACATGCAACACAAAATCGACAACGGTTGCAGATCAGTTGGAGATCTCAAAGTAAAAGTACGGTTACTCCATGTTGTATCAAATACCCTTGATCCTTTTGCCGTCACGAAACTTGTAATAATGAGATGTCGAATTAGCGTTTCAGGTTCGGAAGTATGAAGGAAATTGTCTCACTTAAGACCACATACAAAACTGTTTGACTCTATTTTTCTGTGAACGTGCTTCAAACTAAATCACAAATTGATTTTGCAAAACAAATTAAGAATACGATTATGAAAATGCTAAGCTAAGAGCCCAGTTTATTGATAAAGTTTTGAACAATTTGTGGACACCACTAAAGGTCGAGTCGAATAATAAGTTTGCAAAATCAATCAACGAGAGGAAACCGTTTTGCAAACCCGTAGAATTTTGTTGTGAGACAACAATATGGCATTTTCAATCATGAACATTGCACATCATCAAAACATCGGGTTCCTCAAAAAGTTGATGAGACGAATGATTTGTCTAAAACCGTCACTTCAAACTGGTACCCACCACAAGAATCAAAAATTTGTGAAACATGATATGTGATTGCCCCAGGAGACTGTTTAGGATTAATCCTTCAAGCTTCTAGGGGAAGGAAAAAGTTATGTCCATAACAAAGTAGAGCAAGCGTTTAGTGCAACCAATCATAGTTTCACAACTTATGGGAAAACCACCTTCTTCTTCTAAACCACAACTCTATGCTGTAACTCCTTTTCTAAAATCTAAGGGTTTTCCCAAGATCAATCAGATACATGATTTGTCAAAACCAGTCACTTCAAACTCGATACCCACTCTACAAGAATCAAAAGTTGTGAACAATGATAAGGTGATTGCCCTAGGAATGTTTAGGATAAATCCTTTTAAGCCTTCTAGGGAAGATAAGTATGTACCTACCAAAGGTAGAGCAAGCGTTAGGACAAATCCAATCACTGTTTCGCGACCTCATGTCATTACTAAGAAAGATGTTAATTCTGACTTAAATGGTTTATCTTCTACAGGAGTAGTTGACACTGCTAAGACCAGAAGGCCAAAGCCTAGGAGCAATACAAAGAATGATAGGGCCCCCTCTGCGTCCAAGAGTAGTTACAGCAAGAATAACAAAGTTGAAGTAGAAGAACACCCTAGGAATTTACTGTTTTCTAAGAATAAGAAACATATGTCATCTGAATGTAATAACATTAAGCTTGTTATTCAGAATGATAAATCTGAATTTGTTTGTGCTATGTGTAAGCAATGTTTAATTACTGCTAATCACGATGTATGTGTGCTTAATTATGTGAATGACATGAATTCTCATGGTAAGAAACAAAAGGCAAATGTTTCAAACATTGAAAATAAAAAGAAACAAAAGCCAAAGGTGATGAAGCCTAATTGACTCGGGTCGTTCCAAGCATATGATTGAGAATTTTAAGCTTCTCATCAATTTCGTCTGGAAGTTTTTGGGAACTGTTCGCTTTAGAAATGATCATGTTGCTGCAATTCTGGGTTTCGATGATCTTTAATGGGGAAATATTTTGATCACCAGGGTTTATTTCGTTGAGGGCTTGGGGCACAACCTATTCTCGATTGGGCAGTTTTGTGATTCTGATTTAGAGGTCGCTTTCTGAAGAAATACATATTTCGTCAGAAACTTAGAAGGAGTTGATTTGTTAAAAGGAAATCGCTCAACAAACCTTTACACCATCAATCTCCATGAAATGGCCTCTGCATCCCCAATTTGCCTCATGGCTCGAGCAACTTCTACCAAGTCATGGTTATGGCATCAACGTTTATCCCACCTCAATTTTGACACCATAAATGACCTTGCCAAAAATGATCTTGTCACCGGTCTTCCAAAATTCAAATATCATAAAGAACATCTTTGTCCCTCATGTGAGCAAGGAAAAAGCAAAAGGGCATCTCACCCACCCAAACCAGTTCCAAATTCTAAGCAGAGGTTACACCTTCTTCATATGGATTTGTGTGGTCCAATGAGAATTGCTAGCATAAATGGAAAGCGATATGTTTTGGTGATTGTGGACGATTACTCTCGTTACACTTGGGTACATTTTCTCAGATCAAAAGATGAAGCACCAGAAGTGATTAAAACCTTCCTGAAGCGAATTACTGTCCTTCTTCAGTCACCTGTCATCATCATAAGAACCGATAACGGCACAGAATTCAAAAATCAAATCCTTAAAGAATACTTTGATAGTGTTGGCATCTCTCACCAAGCGTCTTCTGTCCGAACACCTCAACAAAATGGAGTAGTGGAACGAAGAAATCGGACGTTAGTTGAGGCTGCTAGAACAATGTTGATTTTCTCTCGTGCACCGTTATTCTTATGGGCTGAAGCGATTGCTACTGCGTGCTACACTCAAAACCGCTCCATCATTCACCGTCGATTTAACAAAACACCATACGAGCTCATTAACGGCAGAAAACCGGATATCTCCTTTCTACATGTATTCGGGGCTCTCTGTTATCCCAAGAATGATCGTGAAGATATTGGGAAGCTTGGTGCAAAAGGTGATATTGGCTTTTTCATTGGTTATTCTGCTGATTCCTGTGCTTACAGGGTTTACAACCGAAGGACAAAGAAAATCATGGAGACAATGAATGTGACATTTGATGAGCTTTCAGCTATGGCTTTTGAACAAAGCAGTTCAAAACCCGGGCTTCAAAGCATGACTTCTGGACAAATCAGTTCAGGACTCGATCTTACTTATGCTCCGTCAACAATAACAACTCAACAACCAACTGAAGGTGAATTGGATTTTACTGTTCGAAGCTATGTGTGATTAGTATATTTTGGTGGACAAACCGACTTTCTGCTCCAAGAACTGCTCCGGATGCTCAAGCACCTCAAGCTCTTCAGACTCCAACGGCAACTACAACAACAGCAGACACAGCACCGACACCAACAAATTCATCCTCTCAAGCTACAAATTGTCCAAATTCTTCACAGGATGTTGACGAGCTTGAAACACAACAACATGGTCAGCATCAACCCGCAACAATTGCTGACAATGTTCCAAATGCTATGTTCGATGGAAATACGTTTGTAAATCCCTTTGCTACTCCATCCACAGAGATTCTGAATCTCATCTCACAATATGTAGATCCATCGAACATTGCATACGTTTTAACCAACATACCCTCATGAATTTCAATGGACTAAGGATCACCCTCTGGAACAAGTGATCGGAGAACCCTCTCGACCAGTTTTGACAAGGAATCAACTGCGATCTGATGGTGACATGTGCATGTACGCATTAACGGTAAGCACTGTGGAACCCAAGAATGTCAAAGAGGCTATGACCGACCCTGCATGGATTGAATCAATGCAAGAAGAGCTTCTTCAGTTCAAAAGGCTTGATGTATGGGTGTTAGTTCCTCTTCCGGATAACATAAAACCTCTTAACTTGAAAAGGTTCTTCCAAAACCATCATGATGAAGAGAACAACGTTATCCGAAACAAGTCTCGTCTTGTTTGATAGGGTACCGCAAGCCAAGAGGAAGGAATAGATTTCGAAGAATCCTTCGCTCCGGTTGCTAGAATGGAAGCTATCAGGATATTTTTGGCATATGTTGCACATAAATCGTTCATTATGTTTCAAATGGACGTAAAAACTGCTTTCTTGCACGGTACGCTAAAAGAAGACGTGTACGTGTGTCAACCTGAAGGTTTCATCGATGCTGATCATCCTAGCCATGTCTACAAGTTAAAGAAGGCACTATATGGGGTAAAGCAAGCACCAAGGGCATGGTACGATGAATTGTCAATGTTTCTCCTACAGAATCACTTCTTCAAAGGCACAATTGATCCAACGTTCTTTATAAGGCGCTTCAACGACGACATCTTAGTGGTACAGGTCTATGTTGATGATATTATCTTTGGTTCAACACACCCTAGGTATAACCAACTATTTTCTGACCTCATGAAAAGCCGCTTCGAAATGTCGATGATGGGGGAAATGACGTTTTTCCTTGGTTTACAAGTTAACCAATCCCCATGTGGCATATTTATAAACCAGTCCAAATACGTGTTAGAAATCCTTAAAAAATATGGAATGGAAACTTGTGATCCCGTTGTAACCCCAATGAGATCAAAGACCAAGCTACCTGATCAAAATGTGTCTCAGTCGATGCAACGAAAATATCATAGCATGATTGGTGCCCTAATGTATCTTACGTCTAGTAGACCGGACATTGTACATGCTACTTGTTTATGTGCACCGTACAGGCTAAGCAACCGTAGAAAGCGCCTCAAGGATGTTAAAAGTATCTTTCTTATCTTCGGGTACAGTTAATACGGTCTATTGGTAATATCGAAGATTATCTAGTATTGGAACTAAACGATTTTTAGATGCGGACTATGCGTGATGCAAAACACCTTCAAGATACTTCTGTGGAGCTCAGATTCTTAGGCGAAAAGTTGTATAGCTGGTCCTCAAAGAAACAAGACTTATGCGCTTCTACCGCGGCAAGCAAATATGTGGTCTCTATCCCGTTTGCTGTGCCCAATCCTTTTGGAATGCGGACACAGTTAACGGACTATGGCTTTCCCACTTTTAACAAGATTCCAATCTAACTGTGATTCGAAATCAGCCAAAGCCATATCCTGCAAACCCTCAGTCCAACACTCAGAAACAAAACACAATCGCCGTCCGCTACCATTTCATATAGGAACACGTGGAAAGGGTACGATTGAACTGTATATTGACAAGACGATTACCAACTGGCCGACCATCTTTCAACAAAGCCTCTTCCATTAGATCGATTCAACTATATGGTTCGTCGCCTTGGTATGCGCAGTTTATCTCCTAAGGAACTTGAACGTCTTGCAAACCTCAGTAATTCTTTGTATAAAATTATATCAGAAAAACAAAATACAAAAATATAAAACCAAGAAAAACAAAATATAAAAATATAAAACCTATAAAAACAAAATACAAAATCAAAAAATTCAAAAAATACAAAAAAGAATCTTCTCCGACATGTCTCTCGACAATCGATAACATTTGCGCACCTAGAAATGTTGATTTAATATTAACACAGGTGTATAAATGAAGTTGAGCGAGAGTTTCAAATGCTTTCAAAACATGTCCTTTCATTTTTTTTCTCTCTACGACTTCTAAGTAAATGTCAGCTTAGGACTCGGTCCTCCAAAGAAATGAAAATGTTCATTATTACATTTATCCTAATCAACGGGAACATCATATCTTCTTCTCGTCTTTGAGCAAAGTCATATAACATTCAAAGTTTGCAACGCTCAAGAGAAGATTCTAAGGAAAATGATGGTAAATAAGATATATCTCAAATATTTTCCTGTTGAACACAATTTTTCATGATATTCTCAAAAAGAAAATTTTAAATTCTTTCAAAAAATTATGTGCTCAACAAACTCCCACTCCAGGTTTTCAATCTATTCTATAATTGAGGGGGAGTATAATAATATGATTCATTCTGCATGCACTCCTGTTCTCCCCAGACTTTGTTAGGCTCATGTGAATTCTGGACATTAACTTGTTTTTAATTCACTAATTGTCAAAAAATTGTAAACACATATGCAATTTTTGAGGGGGAGTATAGTGATTAAAATGTGATCAATACGGATTAATAACGGATACGATCTTCAATCTATAAGTGCGTTCCTAAACCTCGCATGTGCAAAACTCTTTCATAATATGGATCAAATGTTATGGGGAGCTTTTTGGGTAACCTGGAAACATCAATTTGCTATGGGGGTTGGGGGGGGGGGGGGGGGGGGGGGGGGGGGGGGGGGGGGGGGGGGGGGGGGGGGGGGGGGGGGGGGGGGGGGGGGGGGGGGGGGGGGGGGGTGGGGGGGGTGGGGGGGGGGGGGGGGGGGAGGGGGGGGGGGGGGGGGGGGGGGGGGGGAGGGGGGGGGGGAGGGTGAGGGGATGGGGGGGGGGGGGGGAATTAAACACTTCAGAGTTAGTACTGCCAACGGATGAGTTAGTACTGCTAAGCCAACAGTTAGTACTGCTAGAAGAAAACAGTTAGTACTGCTCAAGATTACAACTGCCAGTACTAAATCAGTCAGTTAATACTGCTAGAGTAAGTTAGTACTGCCTGTACTAACTTAAGACTATTGAAGAACTTACTACTGCTGGTTATAGAGTTACTACTGCTGGTTCAAGATTAATGCTGTTGGTGAGAAAGTTAATGCTGCTGAAAGTCTTCTTGTTGTTTCAACTGAAGTTAATGCTAATTGACTGAAGTTAATGCTGATTAGTCAAATAGAAGACTGAAGATTAATGATGATTGAAGAAATTAATGTTGATTGAGAATTTGACTAAATACTTAGGAAAGTATTTAATATTTAGTCATTGTATTTAATATATTTGACTAAATATTTAGGAAAGTATTGTAAGCTCATTAGGACTCCTTGGTGTATAAAAGGAGGTCCTAGGGCATCTAGTTTATCATCTCATTTATCTCATTCACCTCATTCATCTCATTATCATACACATACCTACACAGCATCTCATTGTAATAGCTTCAAGGTTTGTAACCCTAGTACTAGGACAAGAGTACTCGTATTGTTGTTTATCAATAATATTGAAGCGTTTGGTTGTATCTTGTGTTCTTTACATAATTACTGTTTCATTGATATATCTTCTAGAGTATCAAAGTGTAGATTCCGCATACACTTTGATATATCAACAAAGTCTCAACCATTGTTATTTTGGATTTATCCAAGGTAACAAACTCTTTACAAGGTAAAGAATCGATCAAGGCGTGGGATCAACAAATGTGTCTCAAATGATTTCTTAGACACGTTGATTGATTTTTCATCAAATGGTTTTATGGATCTTCATGGCAATATCTCAAAGACCGACCAACTGTTATTTCTCAGGGAGTTATAAGGCGGTTAAGGTTAGGTATATTCGTTCCATGATCCAGCCAGAACCGGAGGGATCTACCCAGGAACTCTCCATTAGATAGAGTAGAAGTCCTAGGTATGATTGAAAAAAGGAGTAAAGTGAGAATAAGGGAATAGTGCCGACTGAGATGGAGCTAGTGCTGGAATAAACCCAACAAGGTACTAGTCATGAAGTCTCGGTAAAAACTGAAGGGGTTGAAGATGGAAAGATTTGTAAGGAATAAAGGTGAAAAGAAAGAAGCCTCCATACCAACCTTAAGGCAAGAAACCTGGTCAATGCATAACTATCGGAATCACAGAGATGATTCTGAATATTGAAGTCAAGTCATCATGGACCAGTGATGCAATGCACAACCCTACCTTAGCCCATCAGAACTCTCAAAAGATTTATGTTTCATTTCTCACGAGATCTACACATTTCTATCGGCTTTCTCATGTCCCGAGATCTGTTGATATTGAAAAGAGTGTCAAGTCCACTCCAGCCTCCGATTACCAATAACAAATGTGCACTTATAGCGTCTAGTGCCAACGAATCCAACAAAAATCTCACTAGGAACAAATTCCAGATATACAAAAATGATGTACATCATTATACAACATTGGTATCATTAAGTCCTACGATTAGCCTTGTGATAATTTGCCAGAACATCAGGGAGTGCTACTCTTTAGTATTCACAGTGAAGATGGAAAGCCTTCTTGAGCCAACAACAAACAGCTCTTGGTATTGACTGCGAGATTCAATATGAATCAAACTTGTGCGCAACTGGGAAGAAAACGATGGTACTATCTATATGAATCAAACTTGGTTCCAGTAATATAATATGACTCAATCAGAAAGATAGTAAACTAACTGATGTCACTCTTACCGTGTTGTCTGCTTTGAGACGCTCCAGTAATGAGAACTGCTAGTGCAGCTGTGAAACCCTGTCAAGGAGATTCTTTTGAATTCTACCCGTTCACACATTATTTATACTGATATAACGGGGAACCGTGGGTTATTGCATATCATTTCGACGAAGTTACAAAGACACTTTCATCCATATATGTTTATTCTCTAACACTAATACTTTCAGGTTTTCCTGACGTACAGCTTCTAGACCATGACGATTCAAGATTCAAGACCTCATGCTCATCCACAAAGAATAATACATGATGAAAGCTCAAAACATCAAGTCTTCCGCAATCTCTGATGAACAATCACTTCTCATAAAACATTTGTGGTACACAGTAATTATGTTAAAAGACAATGTTTGAGGGGAGATTGTTAGCAAGCTATCAAGATCTTGAGCATGAGGTGGAGACACAAGATCGCAAGGCGGCATAAAGATTCAAGGATAAAGATTTAGAGATCTCAGTGTCAGAAACAAATTCGAAGCCAAAGACCACGATATCAGTATTTTGTCAAAGAATATCAAGTTAAAGATCAAGATCCAAGATCACAAGCATGCAAATGGAACTTCAAAAGGAATTCCCAAGAATACAAGGCTCCAAGTCTCAAGACGTCACAAGAAGGATCCACAATTGAATGACCACCCCTTAGGGGGAGATTGTTAGCCGTGTATTTATTAAAGTGATGGTCATTAAATATTTCCGAGCCTTGTATAAGTTAAACGTAGTTTACGGGAATTTAGTTAAGCTAGTTGGGCCTAGTTGTCGGGCTCAAGCCCATTTGTATTATGAACCGGCCCAACACAAAGCCCACTAGAATAGTCCTGCACTGAACTATTTATAGCCCCTGCTCCAAGTGTGGAAGGGTGTTGCTTTCTCATTTTTCTTTTGCAAGTCAAGTAACCATTCCTTTTTTTATTTATTAACTTTTCTCTCTCTAAAATCTATTTTTCTTATTAGACATTTAATACGCCGTATGGTATGAAGCGGATACGCCGTATTGATATCTGGGAAGACAGACTCGATAAAAATAATTAAAAAACTGTCTGGGTTGTCTCTCGGGAAGCACTTTTCTTTACAGCGAAGTCTTTAAGTTAGACTTTACTTCAGGCTCTTCATTCCATCTCATGCACGCTTATGTGCCCGCGTGTGAGCCATTCTTCAACCTTTGCATCTCGAATAAATTCGGGTCCTAGATTCAAAACTCCTTTGTAGAAACCCTTCAACTTTTGGTATGAGTGCGAGATTCCATTCATCTTATCTTGTTCACTTACCTTCAGTAATGGTGGGATCTTGTTGCACTTTTCATTAATGAGGTGTTTGAACCTTGGGTTTGACCGCACCATTTTGTAAGTTATACTATCATCCCCATTGCGGATGGTAATGATTCCATCAAACCTTCTGGCTTCCATACACGAAGCTTTGCCAAAATGTTCTTGATGTACGGTCGTCGTAGGACTTCTACACGAAGTTTTATAACTCCCTAGGCAGAGCACCTAATCGTTATAGTAGTATAGGCAAGACTCGGGTGGTTGTTATCGTTCACTCGAGGAATAGGTTGGGAAAGCTTGATCACGGTCTAACAGAATTTTAAGGGTTGAGGGAAGACTATTTTTGTATTTTTATATTTTATAGGAAGCAGGTAAATCATATAAGTGGAGAGGTGGTTGGTTTTAGCTATTAAACTAAATATATTATACGCTACTGGTGATAACAATAAGATAAAAGACTATGTTTATTTAATCATGTATTACTTCCTAGATTGCTTCTCCTAGTGTTGTTGCCTTGTCACACTTGTGATGATCTGTGTAATTATTTCCTAAGTCATGAACGAATTACACGAACCCGTCGTCTACTTAGCATTCTGTTAGAGCAACGCACAAGTAAGGTAGTATGAAGACTATTACAAGGCCCCTAAGGGTACACTAAGTGCATGTGAAATATATTAAGAGTGGATCAACCATATTAGGGGGCAAGGTAGTACGAAGACTGTTACCCGATGGTATCCTTTCTACGCAATCGTATTTCTTAGACATATCAACAATGATGCAGACAAAAGCTGGTTTTCTAGGACCTAACATGCACATCCATCACAAGAAGCAACACCACTAAAATCTATATTCTAGGTTTCATACAATCATAAATAAACACAATAGGAGGCTTAGCCTAACATGTTAATAAAGCAAGAACATAGATGAATCAAACAACACATAGACATATTGAATGATTAAATAAACCTTGCTCGATTAAAACATGAGTTGGAGGAAGCACAATAGGGTTTTTAGGCCTTAAAATCGTCCTTAACAGCTACTAAACGAACTAGGGTTCGTACCATCTTTTTATTCTAAAGTTACACACTCAAAACCCTAAATTTGGGTTTATATATATAGGAAAAATGCTATGATAGCGTCGCATTTTAATCGTGACGCCATCATGTAAGAGAATATTCTAGATAATGGGCTGGGTCGTGTGCTCTGACGCCGTCATGGAATCTTGTGACGCCGTCTTGATCATCATTGTGACGGCGTCACATTGTATTTGTGATGCCGTCTCCAGCCACTGTAGAGAAATTCTTAAGCAATGTTGGTGTAGGTCCGTAGTCTTGTCCGTTTCTTCTCCAAATGAGCCCAAGTCACGTATATTTCCTCCAAATGCCTTCCAAATGCAAAATACCTGAAAAGGAATGATTAAGTACCTATTTTGGGCATAAACACACAATTTAGGGGGTTAAATGATCTCGAAAAAGTGTATAAAATGACACCTCATCAAATACCCCTACACTTGGGATTTGCTTATCTTAAAGCAAATGGGCTTTTCTACCTAGACAATAACAATATGAGGGGTCATTTTACCTACTCTTTAAAAAATATTTTACAACACAACCTTCTAGACCTCGTAATTAAAAGCACAGAAAGTATACACTAGCATCTCACATAAGTGTTTGGGATTCTCTCTTTCACTCGGGTGTATAATAAATTATAGCATAAAGGGGGAAACGGAAAATCAACACTCATTACCTGTCATAGCATATAAATTACCATAGGCTTGGTAAAGGATCAAACCTCCACCGCTAGGTGTAAGTATTATTCATTCCTATCTAAGAGGTCTTTTAAAGGGTTGTGGGGTGTAGTTGTAAGATAACATATAATGGAAACGGAAACGGATGGGATACATTTGGGTGGCTTTGGGTGAATTTTGAGTGGAAGGGTTAGCTAATTATTTACATGAATACACGTTTGTTTGGTTGTTAAGCCAAGACTCGGACGAAGATATACAAACTCTTCACAACTCTACATCAATCTCTTTCTTTTTCTTTTCTCATTTTTTAAATAACATAATACATCTGTAGAATATCTTAACACAAGTATGGATTGATTCACTTAGAGTTTTAGAGAGAGAAAGATGTGGTTGGTTGAACACTTAGAGAGGGAAATAAAAAGGATAATATTAGCTTAGTGAAAATGTGACAAATAAACAACCAACACCCTCTGCATGTGTGGAGAGGGTTTATATATCTCATGCTATGGTCGGCCATAGGCCTTTAGTAGGCTTATCCATGGGCCTTTGGCCCGGTTAGCTTTCTAACTTAAACTTATAACTTACTACGAGCTACGACGTGTTAAACATAATAATATGTACTAAAGATAAGTTACTTACAAGGTAGGCTAAGCTTTTGGGTTGTATACGATTGGTTTAAGGGGTGAACAATGTTCTTCATTTATAGTCCGGATTAACTAGAATTTATGAGAACCGTGATAAAAGGATAGGCTCGGAGGGGTTTATACTTAGGGGTATCCTGCAAATTAAAGGTGTGCTGATAGCAAGGGTGTGGGATAGTTATATGATCGGTGTGACCATCATAACAATTACAGGTTTAAAACATAGGTTAATCCTAATGCCTCTTATCATTGCAAATCCTTTAAATACTTACTATCGCGGTCTCGAAATGCATCACAATATCAAGTTCTTAGAATTTAATTTGCTAACTGGTACACCTTATTGATTTTACTAACACCAGACATTCTAGAAAAGGCGACAAGGCAATGCATACATGACCGTAACGACGGAATAGACATGCACGCCTGCAACTCAACCTTAACTCGAACTGGGTAAAGATAAAATCATCTTGGGTTACCAACGATGGGTACCTGAATTCCTAAAGATCTAAGGGCGAACCTTACATTCTAGGGTGGAATTTTGAGGGTTATTGTGCTAGTCATATAAATTCATATCCATGAGACGCTATTAATACTCGGTTTTCGTCGGTATATGTCATAAAAAAATTTGGGTAAAAATTACCTCTAATGTTATGTTTCGGTATATTACCCATCATTTTAAGGACAAAGCAAATGGCAAAATGAAATAATAGTTTCTAAAGCTTATTTTCCCCCTACACTTAAGTTGAACACTGTCCCTAATGTTCTCTAAAAGTGCCCGTAAGAACGAATAAAGGGAAAATAAAACAAGGAAAAGAAACTAGTACTCCCATGGTTTACTCAATAATGGAGAAGAAACATGCGATAACTAGTTAAATCGTCCTCCAAGAATCATCCAATAAAACTTCCTAAGAATTTCCAAGCTTCTTCTCATTAAATATAACATGTAATCAAAGACAATGACAACTATACCAAGCATAAAATGTGCGATAAACCAATATACAATATGAATTTAGGGTTCGACTTGATAGATAGGATGAGAGATTTGTTAAACTCATTAGGTTTTTGCAGGTTTATAACAGAAGTGTACATATATTAAATGTTATGCAAGTTTTATTTTCATAAATAATTAAAAACTTTAAAGATTTCGTGTCTCTGGCACGTTTTTGACGCCGTCAGGGGTTGTGTGACCCCGTCACATGTGACATGGTAACGGCATCGCGTGTTAATCGTGACGCCATCTCCACAGTCTGTGAAAACGAAATTTTTATTTTTGATGAAAATTTTCCTGCACTTGATTCCATAAGTTAATTCCTGTACAAATGGTTGCATAAAACCTGAGATTTAACAATTCAATCATATGATGCGAATTAATCTAAACAATTCATTTAACATGTTTGAATTTGGCTCAAAAGCTGGATAAATTCCCCTACACTTATTGTTTGCAAAATACCTTTCGATTTTGAAAATTAAGACCTGAGGGTTAAAGTCAATACAAAAGTATGATTACTTGATTAATTCAAACATAATAAAACAAAACGGGTAAAAGAAATTAAAACCACAATGACACTCCTAATCTAATTGCGGGAAAAGTAAATTGGGTTGCCTCCCAAGAAACGCTTTTCTTTATTAACGAGTCTTGTAGCTAGACTCGAAGTCACACGTACTTACGTGACTTCGTGAACGCTTGCGTGTCCACGAACGAGCCATTCCTTCATACTTTCATTCACTTGGTATTCTGGACCTAGGTTTAAGCAGTTTTTATACATGAACTTATTCTTTTCATAAGGGTGCCTAAGTCTGTTCATTAAATCGTTTTGGCTAAGTTCTAACAGTGGTGGAACTTTATTCCAATTGAGTGTGTAAGCCTAGGTATTGTATGTGGCATCCTATATGTGTATGTGTCGAAGGTCTTAGTAAATGAGACCAATCCCTCAGCGACGTCATATTTGAGCTTAGTGGTTTTTCAAAAGGGTTTGCCCATCAAGACTTCAGCCATGTCGCTCATAATGAATTCTCCTATGCCTTTTAACACAATAAAATCTGTGATGTAGGTAAAACATCCGACAAACACGTAGATATCCCTAACAATGGCAACTAGGTTCTTTCTCATCCCCTCTAGTTTATCTACTATTATTGTATTATAGGCTTTACGCGAGATAATATTCATTGGTAGGAAAGGGTCGAGATAGGCAGTAAACTTCCTAAAGCCTATCATACATTCGAATGCAAGGTCATCCCCATCAAAACTATTGATTATTCTTTCTCGGCGTAGTGTTCCTACGTTTTCATATTCACTTAACTCATGAAGAACTTCCTCATCATCCGAGTCATTATTAGAGTGAGAAAAGGGAGAGACGAGTGGTGTATCTACTGATCCATCATCGGACTCAGGGTCATTTATACTGGTCTCATTGGGTTGGTCGGCGAAGCAATTGAGGAATCGCTCAATACTTTCAAGGCGAGAGTCAACAAAGGCCGAAATTTTCAGTAACTCTTGGAGCTCTTGGTTATATCGTGCGCGTAGCGCAGCTGGTAGGACAGGATGATTAGGTGGTGGATTCGCGTTCTCCATGATGAAGAATGGAATAGTCAATGGGAATTACGAACAAACACACAAAGAAGAGATAGACTATAAGAAAGCTAATATGCGGAATTAAATTCTCACTTGAAAGGATTCAAGCGAGTAGAACTAAGCTAAACTATGATAAATACCTAACTATTCCCCAGGCGGCGGCGCCAAAAACTTGATGCGGTCGTCGTAGGACTTCTACAAGAAGTTTTACAACTCCCTAGGCAGAGCACCTAATTGTTGTAGTAGTAGTATAGGCAAGACTCGGGGGGTTGTTATCGTTCACTCGGGGAATAGGTTGGGAAGGCTTGATCACGGTCTAACAGAATTCTAAGGGTTGAGGGAAGATTATTTTTGTATTTTTATATTTTATGGAAAGCAAGTAAATCATATAATTGGAGAGGTGGTTTGGTTTTAGCTATTAACTAAATATATTCTACGCTACTGGTGATAACAATAAGATAAAAGACTGTGTTTATTTAATCATGTATTACTCCCTAGATTGCTTCTCCTAGTGTTGTTGCCTTGTCACCCTTGTGATGATCTGTGTAACTATTTCCTAAGTCATGAACGAATTACACGAACCCGCCGTCTACTTAGTATTCCGCTAGAGCAACGCACACGTAAGGTAGTATGAAGACTATTACATGGCCCCTAGGAGTACACTAAGTGCATGTGAAATATATTAAAAGTGGATCAACCATATTAGGGGGCAAGGTAGTATGAAGACTGTTACCCGATGGTATCCTTTCTACACAATCATGTTTCCCTAGACATATCAACAGCGATACAGACAAAAGCTGGTTTTCTAGAGCCTAACATGCACATTCATCACAAGAAGCAACACCACTAAGATCTACATTCTAGGTTTCATACAATCCAAATAAACACAATAAAAGGTTTAGCCAAGCAAATTATAGATAAAGCAAACATAGATAGATCAAACACCATAGCCAAATTTGGGAATGATTATATAAACCTTACTTGATTAAAACATGAGTTGGGGTAAGTACATAAGTTTTAGCCCTAAATTCGTCCCTAACAGCTGCTAAACGAACTAGGGTTCGTACCCTCTTTTTATTCTAAAGTTACACACTCAAAACCCTAAATTCGGGTTTGTATATATAGGAAAAACGTTGTGACGACGTCGCATTTTAATCATGACGCCGTCATGAAAGAGAATATTCTAGATAATGGGATGGGTCGTATGCTCTGACGTCGTCGTGGAATCTTGTGACGCAGTCTTGATCTTCGTGGTGACAGCGTCACGTTGTATCTGTGACGCCGTCTCCAACCACTATAGAGAAATTGTTGATCAATGTTGGTATAGGTCCGTAGTCTTGTCCGTTTCTTGTCCAAATGAGCCCAAGTCACTTGTAATTCTTCCAAATGTCCTCTAAATGAGAAATACCTGAAAAAGAACGATTAAGTACCTATTTTGGGCATAAATGCATAATTTAGGGGGTTAAACGACCCCGAAAAATTATATAAAATGACACCTCATCGTGTATTTTTATGTTTTATAGCAAGCAAGTAAATTATACAATTGGAGAGGTGGATTTGGTTTTAGCTATTAAACTAAATATTAATCTACACTACTGGTGATAACAATATAATAAAAAACTATGTTTATTTAATTATGTATTACTCCCTAGATTGCTTCTCCTAGTGTTGTTGCCTTGTCACACTTGTCATGATCTGTGTAATTATTTCCTAAGTCATGAACGAATTACACGAACCCTCCATCTACATAGTATTCTGTTAAAGCAACGTACAAGTAAGGTAGTATGAAGACTATTACAAGGCCCCTAAGGGTATACTAAGTGCATGTGAAATATATTAATAGTGGATCAACCATATTAGCGGGCAAGGTAGTATGAAGACTGTTACCCGTTGGTATCCTTTTTACATAATCATGTTTTTCTAGACATATCAACAGCAGTACAGACAAAAGCTATCTAAGACCTTAACAGCACATGCCATCACAATAAAGCAACACACTAAGATGCACAATCTAGGTTTCATACAATCAAAAATAAACACCAATATGAGGTGCTAGCCAAGCAATGTTAAAGATAAACAATGAACATAGATGAATCAACAACACATAGACATATTGAATGTAATAAATAAACCTTACTTGATTATAACGATGAATTGGAGGAAGTACAATAGGGATTTTAGGCCCTAAAATCGTCCTAACAACCAGCTGCTACCGAACTAGAGTTCGTACCCTCTTTTATTCTAAATACTACACTCCAAAACCGCTAAATTCGGGTTTAAAAATAACGGAAAAATTGATGTGATGGTGTCGCGTTTTTAATCGTGACACCGTCATGAAAAGAGAATATTCTAAATAATATGATGCTGGTGTAAACATCTGACGCCCGTCGTGGAATCTTGTGACACCGTCTTGGTCTTCGTTGTGATGGCGTCACGTTGTATATGTGATGCCGTCTCCAGCCGCTTAGAACACGATCTGAAAAAATATTGGTGTAGGTCTGTTGTCTTGTCCGTTTCTTCTCCAAATGAGCCCAAGTCACGTGTAATTCTTCCAAATGCCTTCCAAATGTGAAATACCTGAAAAGGAACGATTAAGTACTAATTTTGGGCACAAATGCATGATTTAGGGGGTTAAAAGACCTCGAAAAAGTGTATAAAATGACACATCATCAAAATCTTTGTTATCAGGTTATAGTGATACCATTTCGTTTACTTTACGTATTTTATCTATCCATTTGTTTATATATATCTGTTCACTTAGCTTTAGCTCAGCCGCATTTCTTTTCTCCGCGGAAGATAATAAGAGGGAAGTTGGGTTATGAATGAAAAGTGCTTAGGAGCTCATATTAGACCATCTTGGGAAACTAGCATACCAGATCTATTCTAGAATTTGTTTAGCTGAGGGATTTCGGATTTAATGTTCTTTTGGGAATTTTGCCAAACCATTGTATTAGTAAGTATTTTGCTTGCGTTTATTGATGCCATAAGTGTGACATTGGACCCGTGCTCGGATGGGGTGTTACAATTATGGTATCAGAGCTCTAGGTTCATCTTGTAGAACTTAGGCTATGACCCATGAGGATTGGGTAGGTATTTAGGCTTCATCGCATTCTTATGAATTTTGATCTTAATCTCTTACTATACTTTGTTGACTCGTTTGTTAATTGTTTAGATGCATTTTTGTTAGTTTTGGAAAGCCCTTCATCCGTTCTGGAAACACTTTCATCTATTTTGGAAGCTCTTATATGTACGATCGTTATGTGTTTGTTTTGTTTGGTACTGGTTCGACGCATTTTATGGTTCCTCTTACATTTGCTAAAAATCTTAAGTCCCCACTACACTATTAGATTTTGCCTTATCTATGTCCATGTCTATTGGAAGTACTGTGGTTAACAGTCACGAGTATAAGATTTGTCCATTACATTTTGATGATAAGATTCGTTATGCTAATTTGCTTCATTTGGAAATGAGTGATTTTGATATTATTCTTGGTATGGATTGGTTGACTGAGCGTCGAGATACTAGCGACTGACATACAAAAGTGTTATCTTTGGCGATTTGAACAATCTTGAATTCATTTACCATGGTTCCCGACCTGGCAAGCCCATTAAAATCATCTCTGCTCTCAAAGCTCAAACGTTAATTTCTCATGGTTGTGAAGGTTTCTTAGAATCAATTAAAGACAATTTGTTGGATGGACCTCGCCTTGAGAGTCATCCAGTAGTTCGAAATTTTCCTGATGTATTTCATGAAGAATTGTCAGGATTACCACCTGAGCACGAAGTTGAATTCACTATTGAGTTGATTCGTGGTGCTCAACCCATTTCTAAAGCTCCATACAGAATGGCACCAATTGAATCGAAAGAGCTAAAATATCAACTTCAAGAACTTTTAGAACGTGGTTTTATTCGACCAAGCGTATCTCCGTGGGGCGCGCCAGTTTTATTTGTGAAGAAGAAAGATGGTAGCATGAGGTTGTGTATTGATTATAGGGAGCTGAATCATATTACAGTTAGAAACAGATATCCTCTACCATGAATTGATGATCTATTCGATCAACTTGAGGTCAGGTTATTATCGGCTGCATGTAAAGGAACAAGATGTTTCTAAAATAGCTTTTCGCACTCGTTATGGTTATTATGAATTTCTGGTGATGCCGTTCAGATTGACTAATGCTCCGGCTGTTTTTATGGATTTGATGAATCGTGTCTTTCATGAGTACTTGGATAGATTTGTCATAGTGTTCATTGATGACATCTTGGTGTATTCGAAGACGAGGGAGGAATATGAAGATCATCTTCGTATGGTGTTAGAAATATTATGCCAGAACAAGCTTTATGCTAAATTCTCCAAGTGTGACTTTTGGTTAGGGCAAGTGGCATTCTTGGGTAATATTGTATCAGCCAATGGTATTACTATAGATCCTGCTAAGGTTGAGGCTATCACTAAATGGCCGAGACCGACAACAGTAACCAAAGTTAGAAGCTTTTGGGGACTTGCGGGCTATTATAGAAGATTTGTGGAAGGGTTTTCACTTCTTGCTTTACCTTTGACAAAACCTATGCGGAAAGGAGAGAAGTTGTCTGGAATGAAGAACGAGAGAAGAGTTTGAAGAGCTGAAAAGGAGAATAGTTTCCTCCCCCGTACTTATTCTTCCTTCTGGAACTGGTGGATACCAAATTTATAGTGATGCGTCGAAGAAAGGTCTTGGTTGCGTTCTTATGCAACATGGTAAGGTTATTGCTTATGCATCGAGGCAACTGAAACTTTATAAGGAAAATTATCTGACACATGACTTGGAGTTGGCAGCAGTCATTTTTGCTATTAAGATTTGGAGGCATGGGGAAACTTGTGACATCTTCACCGATCACAAAAGCCTCAAATATATTTTTACTCAAAATAAGTTAAATATGAGGCAAAGGCGTTAGTTGGAACTTCTCAAGGATTACGACACAAATATTCAGTATCATCCTAGCAAGGCTAATGTGGTAGCAGATGCACTTAGTAGAAAGAATTCTGGAATTATGGCTTGTCTCAAAATTCAACCAGAGATTATCAAAGATTTAGAGCTCATGGAAGTCGAGTTAGTTGTTCGTGGTTCTGAAGGTTATGTAGCTAGCCTTAAGATTTAACCTAACCTTATACTGCAGATCAAGGAAGCTCAGAAAGATAATGGTGAATTATGGGATGTGTTACAAAATTTAAAAGAAGGTAAGCAGGCAGAATTTCGGGTAGACGATCATGGTGTGATATGGTATAGTAATAGATTATGTGTTCCTGATGATTCCTCTCTTTGAGAAGCTGTTTTAACTGAGGCACATAGTTCTCCTTTCTCTATTCACCTGGTTCTACTAAGATGTATAGAGACTTGAAGCAGAATTTCTGGTGGAATGGTATGAAACATGATGTGGCTAGATTTGTGGCAAATTGCTTAACGTATCAACAAGTTAAAAACAAACATCAACGTGCAAGCGGCCTTCTTCAGCCTCTAGATATTCCGACTTGGAAGTGGGATCAAATCTCCATGGACTTCATAATAGGGTTGCCTCGTACCTTTAAGAAGAATGATGCAATTTGGGTTGTGGTTGATCGGTTGACTAAGTCGGCTTACTTTTTGCCTATTCAGTAAGGGTACTTAGTTAGCAAGTTGACAGAGATTTTTTAGCAAGAGATTATTCGGTAACATGGCACACATGCATAAATCGTGTCAAATAGGGATCCGCGTTTCACTTCACGATTTTGGAAAGGTCTACAGAATGCTTGGGGAACAAGGCTTAAGTTTAGTATCGCTTTTCACCCTCAAGCAGATGGGCAGACTGAACGTACTATTCAGACTCTGAAGGATATGTTAAGATCGTGCGCTTTAGAGTGGACGGGAAATTGGGACGAATATTTATGTTTAGTTGAGTTTACTTACAATAATAGTTGGTATGAAAGTATCAAAGGGGCTTCTTTTGAGATTTATATGATCGAAAGTGTAGAATGACTATTCGTTTGTAATATTAGTAAGTGATTAAGAGATAATAGCATGAGATATAAGTTAAGATTATTTTTGGTTATGACTTGAGATAGAGTATGATAACGATAGGGGGCATGTTTATGTGATGCTATTATTATGATGTCTGGCTAACGTGATAATAATTACATGACATATGTGAACTTATCGGAGTCATAGGATGTCTTGAGGAATTTTTAGAACAATCTTACTGAATTTGAGTGCTTAATATAGAAGGTCCGGAATTGGTTGAGGTGACGAAAGAAAAAAATGTCATTCCCAAAGAGAATCTTAAGGAAGCTCGATCATGACAAAAGAGCTATGCCGATTGAATAGCTTTGTAATTTAAACCAGGGATCATGTGTTTCTTAAGGTATCTTCGTGTAGGGGCGTTTGACATTTTGATTTAAAATGGAAATTAAGTCCGCGATTTATTGGTCCATTTGAAATCTTAGATACAGTTGGCGATGTTTCGTAGGGTCTAGCATTACCGCCAAAATTGCTTGTGTTCATAATGTGTTTCATCTATCTCTTTTGAGAGGTTATAACTATCATCTATTGCATGTTGTTTCGTATTCGTTAGATATGATTTCAGGAAGATTTATCTTTTGTTGAGGAGCCTAAGGCTATTTTAGATCGTTAAGAGAGTCATGAGAAATAAAACCTTTCGTATTGTTAAAGTTCTTTAGGAAAAGGAAAGTCAAATCAATCTTTATTTAGATTGATTTTAGTTTTTCTATAAATATTTGGCCTTTCATTGTATTGAGATATCTTTGAGTTTTGATAATAAAATATTTTGCTTTAATCTATTCATGACATTTTTTTTGCTAAGATTCTCTTAATAATCGGTATTCGTTTGAATCAACGGTTTTTGGAGTTTGCATGATTATCGGTATTCTTTTGAATCAACGATAGTTGAAAGATTGTTTCTGGTATTCATTGGAATCAACATATTCAATTTTTTTTATCTCGTTTATTGTTTCTGGTATTCATTGGAATCAACAGATTCAATTTGTTATCTCGTTTATTGTTTTTGGTATTCATTGGAATCAACAGATTCAATTCGTGTTATCTCGTCCATTTACACTACATCAGAAATAAAACCTTAGGCTACTTGGGGAAAACAAAGAAATGATGCGGACTGACTATCCACATTTATTTTCGCGATTTGATACGTTTCTTATTTAGATTCGACTTTAATTTCGAGGCCGAAATTATCTTTTTAGAGTGGAAGAATTATAATACCCTAAACTTAAACTATAATATATAAAAACAAATTGTGCTAATAATCATTATATGTGTTATAAACTACGGATAAAACAAACCTCACTTTTAGCCCTTATGGTTCAAAGTTTTAAAAATTGACATAGATAGCATGACTGCTGTAAAAAAGCTTAAACTTTCAAATTGCCAAACCCACGTGTTTCATGGTGGGGTCAGATAAATACACGGTACCACCATCCTTCTCATAAGCTCTATAATTTTCGAATAGGTTTTTTAAGTATTCACCCATAATAAGTAATTCTTCTTGATCACGTCTTTTACAAGAATCTCAACACAAATCATAAACAAGTTCTCAAATAAAACACAAAATTTCCTACACGAGTTGGAGCATTTTCTGGCAGAATCTAAGTTTGGGTTCACGTTACCATTGCGTTTGTTTTGGGTCGTATCCTATCCAGGAGTACGTTTTTGTTCATTGGCTCTGGATCGAGTTCGGATTAAGGGTTGCGGTAATGAATTTCAGTTTGTTCATGAGTTATGGTTTTGGTTTCGATTTGCTGGATGGTTTTGGTTCGTGGTTGGAATAAGGTTCTGGTCCACGCGCGATTGGTTATTTAGTTGTTCGTGTATGGCGGGTTCTAGGTTCGATCGTGCCTTGTTTATTCTTAGTGTTCGTATTCTTGTTTCGGTTTCGATCTCTTCACGTTTAGCCTTGAGGTAAATCCTTGAACCATTGGTCAATAAATAATATACGCGGAAATCTTGTTATATCAGTATATTATAGTAAGGTTTTAAAAGAAATCACCATTAACAATGAATTGGTAAGTCGCAGGTCTTGAAGGTATTAATCATTTGGTTTGCCAAATACTATATCATAAAGAAATTTTTGTTCGATTTATGAAATGAAATGTCTGGTTGAAATATAAAATGCAGTTGTACATAGTCTTGGAAGAAGATGTATTAGTTTTAATGGCTAGTCTTCAACATTTTTTGCTTTCATGCATGTTTAAGATGTTACATATTTAAACCTGCTTTTATATCTTATATATTCTCCATGTTAACTAAATTGTTTTCAAAAATAGTCCTACTTATATTCATGATCTTCGACACCTTGTTCTTGAACAAACTATTGTATAAATAAGCCACTTATATTCTTTTGAAAAGATATCCCTTTAACAACAACCCGATCTTTTTTAAATGAATAAAACTACTTTGAGCTAATATATTTAGTGCTACAATAAGTTAACTTACATGTAAGATATATATATATTAAATGCACTTGGGCACTAAATACCATAGTGAAATCGTTAAATACGCAAGAATTATCTTTTAAGATAGAGGTACATAGACTTAATGTTAAGGATAAATGCTATGTAACGACAATAACTATGGATAGATAATACCATATAGATTAGAACACATAATGGGGTCATAAATAATTAAACTGTCAATCATAATTGGTTCCCTTATTATTGTAGATTATTGAAAGGAGCATTAATTAAGTTTGTGAATATCGAATGTGCGTCTCATTGCTCAAGGTACGGATATTCTTAATACCTACTTCTCTCTACTATTATTATGATTTATGTGTTGCTTCGCTCGCTCCGTTATTCGTACAGATATTATATCCTTTCTTTTAAGTATTCTCATGACTTTTGCTCCGTATCTATTTGCCTCGCTGAAATTCCTATTTATGTTTCCCATCCTATGATTCGTTATTTGTTGCAACCTTATTTGATAACTTCGTTGAGCCCTTTGAATTCGTTTGATACATGCTTCATTTGATATTGCCATGATATGAACTTATCCTTTTTGTTTAGACATGATCTTCTTTGGACATAATATGTTTCGTTTCGATATGCTATATGAACCCTTTGTTTTGTTCTCATGCCCGAGCTAACTAGCCATGGAGGTACCATGGCCGCGTCATTGAGGCACCAATGGCATGACACTATCTGTGGCGGTGTGATCAGTCCACGACGTTCCCTTTTGTTTTGTGTGCTCTATTATGCACTTGGCCATATATGATTTGATTTGTAGGAAGCGTATGGATGCATCCTAGGTACTTCGTTTCGTTTTGTTTTGGTGCATGGCTTAGTGTGGTGCCAACACCCCATTGCACATTTTGTAGGGTACATCTGGAGCTGCAGCTCCCATGTACAATTTGATATAATATGATATGCATTTGATTGTAGGGTCTAAGTATGTGGCATGCTTTAGACATTTTTTTAAGCTCGTGGGGCATTTCGATATGATTTGTTTGACTATTCATTTCGTTCACCTCTTATGATATATGAAATCTTTGTTATCAGGTTATAGTGATTCCATTTCGTTTACTTTACGTATTTGATCTATCCATTTAATTTGTTTATATATATCTGTTCACTGAGCTTTAGCTCAGCCGCATTTCTTTTCTCCGCGGCAGGTAATAAGAGGGAAGTTGGGTTATGAGTGAAGAGTGCTTAGGAGCTCATATTAGACCATCTTGAGAAACTAGCATACCAGATCTATTCTAGAATTTATTTAGCTGAGGGATTTCGGATTTAATGTTCGTTTGGGAATTTTGCCAAACCATTGTATTAGTAAGTCTTCCGCTTGCGTTTATTGATGCCATAAGTGTGACATTGGACCCGTGCTCGGATGGGGTGTTACACAAAAATTATGTCATCTACATATATTAAAACAAGTGAAATGTCATCTCTGTATCTTCTTGTAAATAAAGTCGGATCAACAATACCTTTTGTGAAGTGGTGTTCAATCAAGAATGAGGAAAGCTTGTCATACCATGCACTGGGGGCTTGTTTGAGACTATACTAAGCTTTCTTAAGATGATAAACGTGATTAGGAAAGTCTGGATCTACAAATCCGTCAGGCTGACTTACAAAAACTTCTTCTTTCAGTGGTCCATTAAGGAATGCAGTCTTGACATCCATCTATTAGATAGTGAACTTTTATTAACCGCATAAGCCATGAAAATTTGGACAACTTCGAGTCGTGCAACAGGAGAAAACGATTCCTCAAAGTCTATTCCCTCTTCTTGACAATAACCCTTGGCGACTAAACGAGTCTTATTCTGAATAACCGTGTTTTCAACACATGTCTTGTTTTTCCAAAGCCATTTTACCCTGATTATGTTCCTTCCAACGGGTCTTTCAACAAGTTCCCAAACATCCAATCTTTTAAACTGGTTGAGCTTATCTTGCATTGATTCTATCCAGCTGTGATCAAGCATAGCTTCCTTGATGTTTTTGGGTTCTGTAGAACTCACTGTTAACGCTTACATGCACATTTTAGCATTTGTCTGGAGTCTACTTCTTGTCATTACAGGCTTGGAAGGGTCACCAGTCACTTGCTCTATTGGATGATTCTTTGTCCATCTATCAGTTGAGCGATGTTTTTGGTAGAACTCGTACATATTTGACGGATCCTGATATGTTGAAGATGACTCAGCTTCTTCTAACACAGGAGTGCAAAATAGATTTATAAGAGTGTTTCCGTCAAGTTCTACAGTGACTTCTTGAACCGATTCATCAGCATTTTCATCCGAGACTGTAGTTGTTGGTTCATTAGCAATTGGTTCTTCTGATGAGGATACTACTTAAGGAGCTTCATGTTCTTCAACTATGATTGAAGATAATGAAGGAGTGTCTTCATTATTGAGAGTATTTGCAGCAAAATTGTTTGACACCTCAGGAGATCTCGTCTCATAGTATTCTTCATACAAAGGGCCAAACAAGTTATCCAAGTCTTCTTTTGACGATGTATCATTCGAGTCTTCTGATAAATCTTGAAAATTCGAGCAGTTAAGACCGGGTCCTGAATTGTTGCATTCAGAAGCCATAGTTGTAAGCTCATCAAATTTCACATGAATGGTTTCCAAAATCTTTCTTGTCCTGCGATTGTAGATTCGAAACCCTCTTGATGATTTAGAATAACCAATAAAGATGCCAATGTCCGCCTTTGGTTTCATCTTCCCAAGATCATCACGATCATTTGTTGGATAACACAAGGATCTGAACACATGAAAGTTTTGAACATTGGGGTTTCTACCCTTAATCAGCTCGTAAGAAGTTTTGTTGTACCGCGTGTGTACTAAAGAGCGATTTTAAGTAAAGTAAGCAGTAGAAATAGCTTCAGCCTATAGGATTTCCAGTGCTTTGAAAAGATGAGCATTCTGCGTGCAGCCTTGACAAGTGTTTGATTTCTTCGTTCGACAATACCATTTAGCTGAGGTGTTCGAGCATTTAAAGTTTGATTCATAATGCCAAGATTTTCATAATGAGACATCAGTTTCTTGTTTTTGAATTTTGTGCCATTATTAGACCAAACCTTCAGAATTTTAACCCGCATATTCCGTTGAATCTGAGTAATAAACTTTATAATTATCTATGGAGCCTCATACTTTGTATGAAGAAAGTAAACCCATATGTAAAGGGAGTAATCATTGACAATGACTAGAATATATCTTTTGTCGTTAATGCTTTCTACCCTTATTGGCCCACACAAATCCATATGAATCAATTCTAGCTTGGAATGTGTACTAGGAACCAATTTAGGTTTGAGAATGGCTTTCTTTCTTTTTCCTTGTTCACAGGTTAGATATAAATGGTCTTTATCGTACTTAAACTTCGGAAGGCCATCATCTAAGTCCTGTTTGGTAAGATGATTAATGGTGCCGAAGTTCAGGTGAGAAAGTCTTCAATGCCATGACCTTGATTTTGTTGATGTAGCTTTGGACATTAAGCAAACAGGAGATGAAGCTGCCATTTCAGAAATGGAGATGGTGTAGAGATTAGAATGATGAGAACTTGTAAGCAGATCTTCACCCTCTAAATTTCGAACATAGCAAGTGTTAGAACGAAAGGCTACATCAAGATCCCAATCGCAAAATTGTCCTACCGAGAAAAGATTGTGTCCAAGGCCCTCAACATAGTATACGTGACATATCATGAGGTTTCCCTGAACATAGTCTCCATATCCAATGATTGCTACGAAGTGATCATTATCGAAGCAAACTGTTCCCATGAATTTCTCTATGAAATTTCTCAACAGTTTAAGATTACCAATCATGTGCTTCGAGCACCCACTATCAACAATCCAAAGCACGAGTTGGATCACCTGCACCACATGAGGAAAACACGAATGGAAGAGTGGACAGTTTGGCTACCCATTTCTGTTTGGTAACCGGTGTTTTAGAGTGAGTTACGACACTAGCTCTACTCTTTCTTAGGTGACCAATTGAAACTTGGTTGATGTTCAAACCATTTATGCCACTTCCTACTCATTTTAATTTTGGTATTCATGTAAGTGCTAAGTGTCCTATTTTGTCTAGAATCTAGAGTTAGTGATGAAGCACAAGAGACCTTATTTGTTGTTGTTAGGGGGAGCAACACTAAACCTAGATTTCGCAACTACAAAAGTAGCTCCTAAATTACTAGATTTCGCTGCTACAGGAGAGGTAAACAAGGCCCTTTTTACTCTAGAATTCATAGACAAAGTATAACGAGCAACACATTTATCATGAGAAATCATAAAAACACCTTTTCCACATGAGACACATATAAGATTTAAACCATCATTCACAGCTCTTACAGTTTTTGCTTTTAATACATTTGTCTTTGATTCAAAAACATTTGAATTCAAGGTATTATGCTTATTTGAACCTAAACTAACACTACTTTGATATTTCTTGAAATCCTTAGAAGTGCTCTTAGACTTAGTATGAATTAAGACTCTTTTCTTTAAATTACTGTACTTATACTCTTGTCTGCTAACACTACTAGAACTTGCTACTCCTGTTAAATTAGAAGAAAACATGTTAGATTTAGCAATTGGCGTTTGTGTTCCTTTTTTATGACTCTATACATTCCTCGTGCGATTATATTCACATTCTTTTTCTTGTCTTGATCATTTTTAGGTTTAGAACATGAAGTGACTGGTTTTGACTCGTCCGTTTTGACCTCTACCTTAGAAACCATCTTAGACTATAAATCTTTGTTTTTGTTCATTTATGTTACACATATAAGTTTCTCTAAAGTCTCAGGTTTGTCAAACTTAATGTTCACGTTCTTCCCTTTTTCAACAGTTTTTAGCTTAGCTTTGAGCTCAGAAATTGCCATCAAAAAATCTTCATTCTTAGAACGCACATCCGCATAGGCATATGTATTTTGATTGACATTTTAAATTAATTCATTAACTTCCAGTTGATGTTGAACCCGTGCCGTTTTTATTGACTTAAAAAGCTTTTGATATTCAAGTTTTATATTTTCTCTTTCTTTGACCAAAAATTCGACTTGAATATTTAACAACACGTTCTCACCATTCAACTTTGCCATTTTTGTCTTCCAAGAGATATCTCCAGCATTTTTCTCTTTTTGATATTGCAGTTGTAAATCAAAACCAATGTTTTGTGTAACAATCCGTATTTTTGATCAATGTACAACGTCATTTAATTCACTATTTATTTATTTATTTTTTTCTCGTACGCATTTGCTTTTAATTTTAATCATTTCGTTAAATCGCGTAAGCTAAAAAGTATCATTCAACGTAAACGGGTACCAAACAAATTAAAATTTACGTCAGGCAATCATTATATTATTTTTACTAAGTAATAATTAACTTATTATATTTTATTTTTATTGGTTACGTAAATCATTTACATATACACTTCCCATTTAAAACCTTAAGACTTTCTTCTATCTTGACCAAGACTCCTTAATTCCCTCCCATGGTCCCTTTGAACTTTGACCACCTCATTATATCACCCTTGGACTAGTCTTGGTCATTGAATTCCACCTTTGACTAGCCTATTATATATATTAGACTTGCACTAGTAAAGATCATAACACACAACATTTATCACTTAGCAAAAACCAACAAATCCTCCCTTTTTCTCTCTATTGAGCTACGGCTCAAAATCATAAACATAAGCATAAACCATAAATTTTTCTCCACTCATACAAGCATTCCTACCATAAATCTAAGATTATCTTAGGTTGCATTTCAGGAAAGTATGTATTTATGACGCATTTTCACGCATTTGATTTACATTATTGATTATCATTCACGCAAGGTGAGTTCATAGTCTCGCATTTCAATCTTTTAAATGTTTTATAAACCCGCGAGGGGAATACATGGTCGTTTACAAACTTGTATATTTTACTACAATATAATTACCTTTCAATACTTTGTGAGTTCGTAGCCCCTTTTTCTACTACTTGCTTTATTAAATACGGGGGAGATTACATGCTTGATTTCTTTGGACACAAGTGTTTTCAAAACTGTATGCTATTTCCTGATTACATTATTGCCTAAGTTACCGTATTGCCATTTAAGTCCCCTTTTATCATGAACCGTTAATTACCTGCTGGGTATACGCTAGTGTTATGGATAGATCTATCGGGACTGACCATCCCCGTCTGGGCTGTGGTTTCTAGTTGACCATTGACGCATTTAACATTTGAAGAAAATTCGTAGGATGTTTGGCAACATCTGTATTAAGAAAATTCGTAGGATGTTTTTGTAACATCTGTATCCGTGTTGGGGCACAAACCTCGAGTACTGGTTTGATTACAGTTTATTACGTTAAGGTTCGGTGTCATGAGCTTAGTGCAATAATATATACTTAGACTTGGTGAATTTGTTTCTCTTGTCTACATTACCTGTTTTTGGACTTCGGAATACGTACTTAGTCCACCATTACTTAAATCTTGTGGTCCACGAAACTGTTTGATTTCATTAACATTTCCTGATTTATTAAAGCACTACTTGGATTTCGGAACTGATACTTTTAAATGTTGTAACGCTACTTTTTCTAATGAAATATTTCTTGAATTATTTCAACACTGCTTTTACCTAAACCTATGAATTCACCAACATTATTGTTGACGTTTTAGCATGTATTTTCAGGTTACTATTTTGCTAGTGGAGCATTGGGAGCATTCGAGTCGCGCGGATATATATATTTTTAAAGGCTTAATAACTTGAGTACCATTTGAAAAATGTTTTTCTGTTGCATTATAAATGGGATCCTTTGTAAACTCTGATTTTAATATATCAAATGTGAAATTTATCTTAAAACGTCTCTTTTGAGGTCGTTTTCCGTGACTTGTGTTTTGTGCCCTGAAGTAGCACCCCAATGTTACTATTCCGCTGCCGTCCGATTTTTGGGGGTGTTACAGATGGTATCAGAGCTGAAGTCATAGAGAACTAGGTCGTTTTCAAAAACCTAGACTATGACCATGTTTTTCAAAATTTAGAGTCTCTCCTTGTTTTATCCGATATCCGCGCGCTTGCTCCCAGGTAACTTATATGCTCTCTTTTGCATCTCTAATACTATTACATGGATAATGAGTATTTAATACTAGACTATGATTTCGTTCTCTTACGTCTATCATATGACGTCTTACTATTTACCTTATATCGGCCTGTTATATAAATATTGATCACTCTGATTTTCGTGTACTTCCTGATTTCTCATTTACTCCCTTGGGCGTCAATACTGGTATTATATAAGGATACCTATACTTATGGGCTAATTTCTTCTTGATCTCTTAACGATTAACTTCAACCATTTACGCGACTTTACTTTATTCCCTTTTGATGATATCGAAATTTGGCATAGTTTGTAAATTCCACTAGTTATTGTACCATTCGACTCCGAGTTGGAACACTCTTCTTATGCTTTTGAATCGCATATTTTGTTTAGTAATCCGTCGTTTTGAAGTCTTCCAGTTGATTGGAGTACGACAATTAACTTGTCACCTCATACGTGTCACTTTGGAGCACCTACCTTTAGAACACGACTCTTTACGTTCATTTTGTTGATTGAATAATTATTAACGTTCATCTTCTTTGACTACTTCTGCGTTTGTTCGGATATTCTTTATACTTGTTATGACCTATCGCTTTACAAACAATCTCGATGTCAACCTATAAACCATTTTGTTGTCACCCTATGAGCTACTTCACGTTCACTTTATTGACTATTTCATTACGTTATAAAACTATTTGATACAAATCACACTATTTTGACGAAAATGAGCATTGCATCGTTGGCCCTCAAATATACATAGCCTAATCACCTATGTATATTTGGTGCATAGACTGATTACCTATGCATTCAGGAAGAACCATGTCATGCTGAGAATAGTCACCTTAAAACCTACACTTCTTCATCAACACAATTCCGGAAGAAATATCCGCATCTTTTCACTGAACCCGTACCTTCGTCAAGTGTCGCAACTTGAGCCTTGAGGACAAGGCTCATTTAACGGGGAAAGACTGTAACAATCCGTATTTTTGATCAATGTACAACGTCATTTAATTCACTATTTATTTATTTTATTTTTTTCTCGTACGCATTTGCTTTTAATTTTAATCATTTCGTTAAATCGCGTAAGCTAAAAAGTATCATTCAACGTAAACGGGTACCAAACAAATTAAAATTTACGTCAGGCAATCATTATATTATTTTTACTAAGTAATAATTAACTTATTATGTTTTATTTACTCTATACATTCCTCGTACGATTATATTCACATTCTTTTTCTTGTCTTGCTCATTTTTAGGTTTAGAACATGAAGTGACTGGTTTTGACTCATCCGTTTTGACCTCTACCTTAGAAACCATCTTAGACTGTAAATCTTTGTTTTTGTTCATTTGTGTTACACATATAAGTTTCTCTAAAGTCTCAGGTTTGTCAAACTTAATGTTCACGGTCTTCTCCTTTTCAACAGTTTTTAGCTTAGCTTTGAGCTCAGAAATTGTCATCAAAAAATCTTGATTCTTAGAACGCACATCCGCATAGGCATATGTATTTTGATTGACATTTTAAATTAATTCATTAACTTCCCATTGACGTTGAACCCGTGCCGTTTTTATTGACTTAAAAAGCTTTTGATATTCAAGTTTTATATTTTCTCTTTCTTTGACCAAAGATTCGACTTGAATATTTAACAACACGTTCTCACCATTTAACTTTGCCATTTTTTATCTTCCAAGAGATATCTCCAGCATTTTTCTCTTTTTGATATTGCAGTTGTAATTCAAAACCAATGCTTTGAGCTTGAGATCTTTGAAAATCATTTTCAAGAAGCGAATCAATCAGAATGGAGACAGGGAGGATGTGCGTGCCCCTTCTAATGGGAAAATAAAATTCAACGAGGATTTGTTTTTTTGATTAGTTTTAGCAAATTTGCTTAGATATCTTTGGGGTCATTGGATATTTTTTCCATTTCATTCATCACCATTTCACTTTTCTGTTGTTCAACAGAAATCATCACACAATTATTGGTTACGTAAATCATTTACATATACACTTCCCATTTAAAACCTTAAGACTTTCTTCTATCTTGACCAAGACTCCTAAATTCCCTCCCATGGTCCCTTTGAACTTTGACCACCTCATTATATCACCCTTGGACTAGTCTTGGTCATTGAATTCCACCTTTGACTAGCCTATTATATATATTAGACTTGCACTAGTAAAGATCATAACACACAACATTTATCATTTAGCAAAAACCAACAAATCCTCCCTTTTTCTCTCTATTGGCTACGGCTCAATAATCATACAACTTAAGCATAAACCATAAATTTTTCTCCACTCATACAAGCATTCCTACCATAAATCTAAGATTATCTTAGGTTGCATTTCAGGAAAGTATTTATTTATGACGCTTTTTCACGCAATTTGATTTTACATTATGATTCATCTTTCACTCAAGGTGAGTTCATAGTCTCGCATTTCAATCTTTTCAATGTTTTATAAACCCACGAGGGGAATACATGCTCCTTTACAAACTTGTATATTTTACTACAGTACAATTACCTTTCAATACCTTATGAGTTCGTAGCCCCTTTTTCTACTACTTGCTTTATTAAATACGGGGGAGATTACATCGTTGTTTTCTTTGGACACAATGGGTTTTCAAAACTGTATGCTATTTCACTGATTACATTATTGCCTAATTTACCGTTTATTGAAATTTAAGTAACCCTTTTACATGAACCGTTTAATTACCTGCTGGGTATACAGCTTAGTGTTATGGATAGATCTATCGGGACTGACCATCCCTGTCTAGGCTCTGTGGTTTCTAGTTGACCATTGACGCATTTTAACTTTGAAAAAAATTGTAGGATGTTTGGCAACACTCTTTTATTAAGAAAATTCGTAGGATGTTTTTGTAACATCTGTATCCGTGTTAGGCACAAACCTCGAGTACTGGTTTGATTATAGTTTATTACGTTAAGGTTCGGTGTTATGAGCTTAGTGCAATAATATATACTTAGACTTGGTGAATTTGTTTCTCTTGTCTACATTACCTATTTTTGGACTTCGGAATACGTACTTAGTCCACCATTACTTGTGGTCCATGAAACTTTTTGATTTCATTAACATTTCCTGATTTATTAAAGCACTACTTGGATTTCGGAACTGATACTTTTAAATGTTGTAACGCTACTTTTTCTAATGAAATATTTCTTGAATTATTTCAACACTGTTTTTACCTAAACCTATGAATTCACCAACATTATTGTTGACGTTTTAGCGTGTATTTTCAGGTTACTATTTTGCTAGTGGAGCATTGGGAGCATTCGAGTCGCGCGGATATATATATTTTTGAAGGCTTAATAATTGAGTACATTTGAAAATTGTTTTTCTGTTGCTTATAAAAGGATCCTTTGTTTAAACTCTGATTTTATATATCAAATGTAGAAATATATCTTAAATCTGTTCTTTTTGAGGTCGTTTTCCATGACGTGTGTTTTGTGCCCTGAAGTAGCACCCCAATGTTACTATTCCTCTGCCGTCCGATTTTTGGGGGACCTTGTTTTTCTTCTCAGTTACAGATGATCAGAGCTTGAGTCATACAGAAATATGGTCGTTTACAAACAACCTAGGTCTAATGACCATAGTTTTCAAAATTTAGAGTTTCTCTTGTTTTATTCCGATATCCGCGCGCGTGCTTTCTCAGGTTATACTTATTAATGCTCTCTTTTGCTTCTCTAATTCTATTACAATGGATAATGAGTATTTAATTAATAGACTATGATTTCGTTCTCACTAACGTCTTCATGTTGACGTCTTACTATTTTACCTTATATTCGGCTCTGTTATATAAATAATGATCACTCTGATTTTCGTGTTACTTCTTCCTGATTTTCATTTACTCCATTGGCGTCAATACTGGGTAGTATTTAAGGATACTATACTTATGGGCTAATTTCTTCTTGATCTCTTAACGATTATCTTCAACCATTTATGCCGACTTTACTTTATTCCCTTTTGATGATATCGAAATTTGGCATAGTTTGTAAATTCCACTAGTTATTTTACCATTCGGACTCCGAGTTGGATCACTCTTATTATGCTTTTGAATCGATATTTTGGTTTAGTAATCCGTCATTTGATAATCTATCATGTTTGATTGGAGATACGTCATATTAACTTGTCAACTCTTTAACGTGTCACTGTGGTGCTCTACCTTTTGGAAACACGACTCTTTACGTCCACTTTGTTGATTGAATAATTCTTTATGCGTCCGTTCGGACATTCTTTATACTTGCTATGACCTATCGCTTTACAAAAAAAATCTCGATGTCAACCTATAAACCATTTTGTTGTCACCCTATGAGCTACTTCACGTTCACTTTATTGACTATTTCATTACGTTATAAAACTATTTGATACATTTCATACATCAAAAATGAGCATTGCATCGTTGGCCCTCAAATATACATAGCCTAATCACCTATGTATATTTGGTGCATAGACTGATTACCTATGCATTCAGGAAGAACCATGTCATGCTGAGAATAGTCACCTTAAAACCTACACCTCTTCATCAACACAATTCCGGAAGAAATATCCGCATCTTTTCACTGAACCCGTACCTTCGTCAAGTGTCGCAACTTGAGCCTTGAGGACAAGGCTCATTTAACGGGGAAAGACTGTAACAATCCGTATTTTTGATCAATGTACAACGTCATTTAATTCACTATTTATTTATTTATTTTTTTCTCTCCGTAAGCATTTGCCTTTGATTTTTATTCTTTTCGTTAAATCGCGTAAGCTAAAAAGTATCATTTAACGTAAACGGGTACCAAACAAATTAAAAATTATGTCAGGAAATCATTATATTATTTTTACCAAGTAATAATTAACTTATTATATTTTATTTTTATTGGTTACGTAAATCATTTACATATACACTTCCCATTTAAAACCTTAAGACTTTCTTCTATCTTGACCAAGACTCCTTAATTCCCTCCCATGGTTCCTTTGAACTTTGACCACCTCATTATATCACCCTTGGACTAGTCTTGGTCATTGAATTCCACCTTTGACTAGCCTATTATATATATTAGACTTGCACTAGTAAAGATCATAACACACAACATTTATCACTTAGCAAAAACCAACAAATCCTCCCTTTTTCTCTCTATTGAGCTACGGCTCAAAATCATAAAACATAAGCAAAACACTTTACAAAATTTTCTACACTCATTACAAGCATTCCTACATCAAATCTAAGATATCATAAGGTTGCATTCGGGCGTATTTATGACGCATTTTCACGCATTTGATTTACATTATTGATTATCATTCACTCAAGGTGAGTTCATAGTCTCGCATTTCAATCTTTTAAATGTTTTATAAACCCGCGAGGGGAATACATGGTCGTTTACAAACTTGTATATTTTACTACAATATAATTACCTTTCAATACTTTGTGAGTTCGTAGCCCCTTTTTCTACTACTTGCTTTATTAAATACGGGGGAGATTACATGCTTGATTTATTTGGACACAAGTGTTTTCGAAACTGTATGTTATTTCCTGATTACATTATTGCTAAGTTACCGTATTACCATTGTTAAGTCCCCTTTTATCATGACTTGTTAATTACCTGCTGGGTAATACTGCTAGTGTATGGATAGATCTATCGGGATGCCATCCTAGTTGGGTTGTGGTTTCTAGTTGACCATTGTCGGCATTTAACATTTGAAAAAATTCGCTAGGATGTTTTGGAAACATTGTATTAAGTAAATTGTAGGACGTTTTTGTAACTTTTGTATCCGTGTTGGAGGCACAAAACTACGTAGTACTGGTTTGATTACAGTTTATTACGTTAAGGTTCGGTGTCATGAGCTTAGTGCAATAATATATACTTAGACTTGGTGAATTTGTTTCTCTTGTCTACATTACCTGTTTTTGGACTTCGGAATACGTTACTTTTTTTAATCCCCCATTATTTAAATCTTGTGGTCCACGAAACTGTTTGATTTCATTAACATTTCCTGATTTATTAAAGCACTACTTGGATTTCGGAACTGATACTTTTAAATGTTGTAACGCTACTTTTTCTAATGAAATATTTCTTGAATTATTTCAACACTGCTTTTACCTAAACCTATGAATTCACCAACATTATTGTTGACGTTTTAGCATGTATTTTCAGGTTACTATTTTGCTAGTGGAGCATTGGGAGCATTCGAGTCGCGCGGATATATATATTTTTAAAGGCTTAATAACTTGAGTACCATTTGAAAAATGGATTTTCTGTTGCATTTAAATGGGATCCTTTGTTAAAAATATGATTTTAATATTCATTGGTGAATTTATCTTAAAACGTCTCTTTTGAGGTCGTTTTCCGTGACGTGTGTTTTGTGCCCTGAAGTAGCACCCCAATGTTACTATTCCGATGCCGTCCGATTTTTGGGGGTGTTACATTTTGAGCTTGAGATCTTTGAAAATCATTTTCAAGAAGCGAATCAATCGGAATTGAGACAGGGAGGATGTGCGAGCCCCTTCTAATGGAAAAATAAAATTCAACGAGGATTTAGTTTTTTGATTCGTTTTAGCAAATTTTCTTAGATATCTTTGGGGTCATTGGATATTTTTTCCATTTCATTCATCACCATTTCACTTTTCTGTTGTTCAACAGAAATCATCACACAATCCCTAACTTCTCTTTCTAAATATACTTTCAAAAGTCGATCAATTTTTTTTTGAAAAATTTCATGTCGTTATGATTGTTCATTAACTTTTCTTTCCATTGATTTAAAAATTTATAACATCTCCTGTACTTCTGCTGCAATCTCATGTTTAATTACCTTTGTGCATTTGTGCAGTGATTTTGAAATGGGACATACATCCCTATTAAAGATGTGTCTTATGTCAGCTTTATTATTATATATAAAACTTTTGTCTCGATTTATGTAAAGATGAATATCAATAAGCTTTTCTAAATTATTTTTCTCTTTTTCAAGATTAACGAACAGTTTTAGTAATTGACTCTCGTTTGGCATCTTCTTCGGAGGTATATTCGACTTCTGTGGACTCGATTTAAGAGTTACATTAGAAGTAGAAGATGGTGAAAGATAAGTTTGTTCAGCATAAAATTTCTTTTGAGGAACAAATGGTTTATAAATCTTATTCAATTTTGGATAATCAAATGGAATCATTTTAGCTTTCATTTTCAATCGACTTTTTTCCGTGTCCTCAAGAGTTTTCTCACCTTCAGTTTAACATATTTGAGGTTTTTGCCATTATAAATCTTAGGTTGTGCTTTCATTGCTTTCTTGAGACGTTCCGGATTTTGATATCCTAACCCAGTTTTCATGTTTAGATTATAAAACGAATTTGGTTTTGTACCAAGCATGTGAATTATTTGAAGTGAATGTGACATTTTAAAAATAACTCGTTCATGAAATTTGAGTTTTTCTTTTAACGTGACAATATCATCATGATACTTGTCCCCTCTAACTTTGAAATCCTTTTTGAAAGATTTTGTTTCATTTTTGAAATTCAGATATTCATCTCTTGCTTTTAAAAACTTATCTCGAATATCATCTTTTTCTTTCTTAAGTTTCTCAATGGTTTTCTTTTCAACACATATTTGATATTGCAAGTTCTCATATCCGGATTTGTAATTTATGAATTGAACTGGTTTATTTCCAAAATCCTTAACCCGTTCCTTATACGTCTTAGTTCCCTTTATATCAACGCATTTTTCTTTTTCAGCTCAATTATTATTTTGTGGTTGATTTGATCCTCTACTTGCCCAATCCACCCCTTACATTATAAATCAGAGATTCAATATCAGCATAAGTTTGATCATAAGCATTTGGATCATGTTCAGTTTGTCCACTATCATCCTCCACATAAGGATCATCAAAAATGATATCAGAATTAATTTGATCATCAGCAGATGTGTGTTTAATAGTTTTGAATTTTTCATGATTTTTGTGTTCATGATCACCCTTTGAGAGTAATCCATTTGTTAGATCAATTTGAGAAGCATGTACCTCACTGATAACTTAAGCATCATAAGTCGGTTCAACATTAGACTTGTTATCGGTAGGTTGAATACGTGCCATCATGATCACTCATGCATTGAGCTCTTCCAGCTGATCATCACCATAAGCATTCATGAGCATGAAGTCATTTTCCCCTGCATCCAAATTAACTCCAGCTTCATCTTTTGCGGCGAGCAACATATGTTCCCTAAAATATTTAGCATCACGAACTCTGGGTTTTGGACAATCTCTTGGATTATGGCCTTTTTCATTGCAATTGTAGCACTAAACATTTATCTTTCCCAGAGTTGATGCAGTTCTTGGAATCCTCTGAACATTCTCTTCATTTTCCTTAATCTTCTGAACCAAACCTTTTCCTGCATTAGTTGATTGATTCCTGTTTGTATGCCCTACATTCATGTTACCATTCCCAGCATAGCGAGGATTTCTACTTTGAATATCCACACGACCATCTTGAATCACAGCTTGGTTCTTTGTGTTTGATGAAGTACGAAGACGATTATTAGTTGGAGTTAAGTAACTTTGCCTTCCTTAGCATCTCTTTGTATCTCTCCTTGACAATCATCATCATAATCTTGCACAAATAGGGATGAGTGACATAGTAAGGTGGTGGTGAACAAGAGTATGATGGACTTGCATGAGAATGTGAAGGATTTGCATATGAATTTGCAACTAAAGCCAATGGATCATGATTCCTAGCAGTTTTCTTTTCCTTAGAAGCATTTACATGAAGTTCAAATTGACTCAAATAATCATACAGTTCGTCAAAATGTTCTGTTTCGAGTATATACTTTTGACTAGTCAAGGTGACATATTTGCTCCACTCTAGTTGCAAGGAGTTGAGCAATTTGGTGTCGATGGCTATATCCTTTGTTTTAACTTCGTTTCAATCCATGCTGTTTATAAGTGTTGAAAACCTCTCATACACAGATGTCAATGATTCACCAGCCTCAGCAACAAATTGATCAAACTCATTCAAGCCTCGAGTGCCTTTCCTGCTTACTTATGACTATACCTTGCATTAATACTTTTATCTGATTCCACATGCCTTGAGCATCTCCACAAGCATCAACAGAATTATATATATCATTGGGTATGCCTTAAAGAATGTAGTTAATAACCTTGATATCAGCATAGTACTGATCCTTGTCTTCAACATATAAGTCCTTAATTGGTTCAAGTATTTTCTTTGTATCATCCTTTGGATCAACTATCTATCTCCTTATGTAAGGACCATTATCAATTGAATTCTGCATCAATACTCCTTCTTCCCTTCTGTTATCAAGAAATCTTAAGAACTGACTTGCCCATGGCACATAGCTCCCTTTCTCTAATATCAGAGGTCTACCTTCAGTTCCCGAATCCATAAGTGTTTGTTGATTCACAGTTGACATGATTTGAGCAATCAATGAATACAATGCAAACTTGGATCGTTTTGAAGATAAAGACTTGCTATCGTGAAATCAAAGAATAACACCAACTACACTTGTATTACAAACTATTACAAAACCACAAATAATTCCGAAAGCTTGAAGTTACGAAACCACAAATAATTCCGAAAGCCTGGATTTATGAAACCTCTACTTGTTAAGAAAGCCCAATAACACAGAAGCCCAAGTAAAAAAGCACACTTTCCGAAAGTAAGAATTTCCGAAACCTCAAACACTGGATTACGAAACCTGGATTACGAAACTTGAATACGAAACCAGAATTCCGAAAGCTTCAATTTACGAAACGAAACGGTTTTCGAAAGTTCCCAATATTACGAAAGTGAACGGTTTCTGAAAGTTTAATTTTCGTAAATTCCAAATACCACAACTTTCGTAAATTCCAACAACACAACTTTCGTAGATTCCAGCGCCACAACTTTCGAAGATCTCTCAATCCAACGCCTTAAAACTCATAGCTTTGATTTTTACGGTTAAAAGTAAATTTTCTTATATTAACTTTTAGAAAAATACGAATCCTATTATAGATTGATTGAAACTACTAACTATTTTCCGAAAGTATAAAGACTATGAAAAAACAGTTACCGAAAGTGTTTCTAGCAGTTTTACGAAAGTCCTAACTGTGTTACGAAAATGATAAACTACTCAAAGAGACGGTTTCCGAAAGTGTTCACTACGTTACGAAAGTGACAAATTTGCTAAGAAACAGTTACCGAAATCTTTAAGCAGTTTTCCGAAAGTGTTATACCGCGTAAAAACAGTTTCCAAAAGTGTAATCTAGTGTACCGAAAGCTCAAAAAACTTATATTTTTTGATCAATTTTGAAATCTAATCGTATAACTTTTGTATTTAAGCAATAGAATCTACTTTTTGACGTTTAGAAAGTAAATTGAATGCGTTTTAGATCAAATTCACGTCAAATAGTAAACATATCACTAAAAGAATACGAAACTTACACAAACTAACATACCGAAAGCTTATTTGATCGAATCAAACGCTATTAAGGCTCGATTGATTCACGTAAACACAATCTAGATCTCTCCCGGCGACGGCGACAGATATCACTTGTTATACATCATGTTTGCATATGTATCGATATGAACGGTTAAGAATAAGAGAGAGGAAGACTAGAGAGTATTTCTTTTCACTTTTCAAATTTTCAATAAAAGGGAGAAAAAGAGGGAATGAGAGAATTACAATTGTTTAAGAGCTTCTAATCTGAGAGATTAGATGAGTATTTATTATACTAATTCTATCATACCTTCCTACTTTTGATATTTGGTCAATGTTACTTAAGTTTGACCAAATATTCCTTATTACATGATAAATAAAACTAAAAGTACTAATATTACATGACCAATTCTTGATGAATAATAAACACTTTTTATTCCTAAGAATTTCTCTAGATAAAAGCATAACATCACTAATTTGTTCTTTAAAGTGAAGTTTACTGTATTATAATGTTGAAATTGAATTAACTGAGTTTTGTTAAAACATGTAGCTGTTTGATATGGGTCGAGTCGGGATGGATTAAGCCATTAGACTAGTCTTAATCCGCGACAATCACACAACCTTACAAGCAATGGATTCTGATTTTACAACCAATGTAATTATGACAAACTTAACTGTGCAGAATTTGTACGTGGAAGCTATAGAGAGTTTGCATCAACCATGTACATGATTTAATTCCGTTATGGATTGATTGAATTCAAATCCAAAAATGGCTTGTAATCTCTTATTGTAAATTCCTCTTTTTTCTAGCGTTTTGCTAGAGTCTCTTAACAAAAATGCCATTAAAAAAAACCATGTACATGAACTAACATGTACATATGCATGTACAACATACAAAAGCAAAGGACGTAACTATTGTTTCATAGTAATGTTTAATATGTATTATCAATTATCGAAAGGTAATGCAACGGCAGTAAGAGTTCAATTTATCATGGTTCTATTACCTTCTGCAACCTTGAACGGAACACATACTAATTTAAAGGGCAAATCGCATAAAAAGGTACCCATCTTAGGTTCAATGTCAATTAAAGGTACTCATCTTTTTTTTTCTCAATTTAAGGTATCGATCTTTGTTTTGGTTGCAATGTTAGACAATTAACATGTTTTTTGGTTACATTTCTAACAATCGTTATTTTATTATTGCATCGTGAGTCCTTTATATGATTTTGTTGAGATTCATTATTTTTAAACGCCATTAGTGAAAAATTCACCACAGTAAGTTGTTCGATAACTTAGAAGGTATGATAATCAAAATAAGTGATAACAGCCCAGACAAAGGGGAAAAGTACATATTTTAGAACACTCAGCTAATTAACAAGTTGCATTTTATTTGTAAGACCTTTTATTTTGAAGTATATCGACGATTCCAAATAATATGTGATTCTCATATGATAATATTTTGACCTTGTTAACTCGTTTTGGAATTCTCTTCTAATGAATTTGAGATTATTAGGGATATTTTATGAGGTCATTTGCCTGAAATTTGTTGAAACGTCGAGTTCAATTTCTAATTTTCTACTCATTCCGTCTCAAAATTATTGTCATAAGAGGAAAAACACGAAGTTTAAGAAACGTAGGACCACTAGCTCTTCAACCAATCAAATAACATATATACAAACTGAACTCTCTTTTTATTGGTTCAAATGATGATTGGAATCCGAAAATAAAAATGCGAACAATAAGTTTGATACGTATGCGATATTGTAAAAGCAAAACACACTTGCAATGTGCCGTGGGCTGATTTTAATTAAAGTTTAAGGTTGGTATGAATTGAGGCCCTAAATGTATGGATGCCTGCTTCTTCAATCCTTTGCAGTTCTTCATCTCCAGCCCAGTACAAAATGAGCCTGATAAAACACAAGCATAAAAGAATGGAACTGGCTGTCTGGCTGGATTATTGGGGGATAAGGGCAATGTGATGAAACTTCTCAAGCAAAATAAAATCAAACATTCGGTGTTACTTTCTCGCATAAAATGATATCACATATCAACTCTTTGAGAAACAATTTACGCCTCACATCAACTGTGATTTTCCGGACAGACGTTTGTCAACATCTTGGCATTCACATCCAACTTTTACTAGTTCGAAATTTTTTTACTTGAAGACAGACATAAACCTTTAGAATCAGTGTTTATTATTTGAACCCTTGGTGCGTCATTCTATAATCACTAGCTATGCATGAAACAATTTTGCATTTAGTAGAAAACGTCACTATTAGTAAGATACTAAAGTTCGTGTATTTACATTACAAGAGTACAATCTAAAATATTTGGCAAAGGGAGTTGTGGCCTGTGGGTATCAATCTAAAATACGTGACGTCTCAAATTCAATCCTGCTAGTTGCAAATAACTTTAAGTGGCCACGCCAATCTCCTGAAAAGAGAAGGTTTTACTTTGTTTGAATCCGTGTGGCGGTGGGCTCAAACCCCGTGGATTAGTTGGCCAAAAAGTCAGAAACCATGGTTACCCAAAAAATACATTACAAGAGTAAAAGATAGTAAAGTGTACCAGGTTACGGACTACTACGAGCTAGATATTATAGGAGTATAAGGCAAGCATATATCTACTAACAAATTGTCAAGTAACAGTATGTCAAGTAACAGTATGACAAATTGTAAAGTAATAGTATAATAACGTATAATAGGTATACCAAGCCTCCAGGTTTGGACCACACTATCACTTGGGCCCCTGGGCCCAACTTAGCAGTCATGGGCTGAAAGAAAACCCAATCCAGATTGGTCACGGCCCGGACAAGGCAAAACGGACGCGGACCTGACTACAAGATACTTTCGTCCACGGAAGGCACACGCGTCTGTATACACGGTGATTACGGAACCTTGCCCGACAAGGGACTCACTCTGGCCACTACGAAATACTAGGAAACTCTAATACTAGACCCCTATAAATAGGGACCTAATACACAATCAACAGTACGATTTTCTCACTCTATACTCTCATACTTTCTCTCTCTACATGTTTACTTACTTTCACGCCAGTGTCTAACCGTAGGGTCCGCCCCCACGGTAAGGCTAACGGTTTTCGTTTGATTGTGCAGGAAATCGTCACTTCTCTTGCTCTAATACAAAACCCAACGCTCAAATCATCCAGTAGCCCAACCCAATACAGGATTTGAACCCAGGTCTATACCCGACACTTATTTTGTATTAACAAGTGGCGTCATCCGTGGGACCCGAACGCAACCACGTTTTCTAAAAAACTCACCATGAGCACTCATGAACAACAAACCAAAAAAACCTCAAAACAAATTCCCACATCGTTGTGCGGGACACTGTGGGAATAAATGTGGCCCACAAAATCTCGAGGAACCTGCGTCCAATATAAGCTCTAGAGATTTGTGCGACAAGTCCCACACTCTACCCTATCGTCAACACAAACTATACTACCATCAACTTTTACCGGCTTATTGCTGAAAAATGCAAAAGAATAAGGAAGAATAGCAAGATAAGATCAAAGGGTATTAAAAGACGCGTCGCCTACTTTATGCAATGAATTGGAGAAAATCAAGAAAACATGAAGCCCAAGAGTCAATTACTCCGAGTCATAAACCGCCAACTGCACGGACAGAGCCAGAAGAAGGCATGGGCAACAAGCACTCCCGAAGCCCGTCGACAGTCGCCAGGGTCTTCAGAAGAACTCAAGCAAAAACGTATCTCTTTCACCTAGGTCCTGGCCCGCGATAAAGGAGTGGTGGTAGTGTTCATTAGACTGCGGAAGAAAAGAACCAGTGCGCGTTACACGCTTTGATTGTCTACCACCAGCGTTCCCAAGCAAGGGGAACTGAAGGTTTTTGGTACCGGCAAGAAAGATCATCTTGAGGGCACATCATCACGAAAGAACCAAGGATATTCGCGAAGAGCGAAGACAGCGAAGGGGGTCACTGGAAGTCCAAAATCAAAAAAGGCATAGGTCAGATACCTATGAGGACGATCTCTCCCAGCCTTGGACGTGTGAAGAAAGAAACCCTTTCACGTCCCGGATCCGGAACTTTAATTTCCCAAAGACAAGGATGCATAGCCATGTCAAGACTTACGACGGAAGTGGGGATCCGGAAGACCATCTAAAGCTATTTCAGTCCGAATTGCAATTACCGTGAGATGAGATGGGCAATGCAAACATGGTCGCCACTTAGGTCAAACTTGACGCTAACTGGGAATGCTAGAGTCTGGTTCGACAAACTCCTAAAAGAATCCATTGACAGCTATGAAGATCTAAGGGCATCATTTAGGAACACATTAAGGATCCAGTAGAGATACATCACATCAAGTAAAGGGATGGAGAGTCCACGGAGGATTTCATGGAGAGATACAAAGAAGAAGTCCTGGACGTGGAAGGAGCACCGGAATGCATGAAGATCTCCGGATTCATGCATGGGATAACCCACCCTGAGTTGATTAAGCGTTTATACGAAAAATCCCAGGTCATTGGGGACGAAATGTACAGGGTAACTACTGTCTCTTTTCTACAAGAGGGGGTGCCGACTTTACATTTCATGCCGGAAGAAAGCACCCACGCCATGATTAGCAACCCAGAAGGGGAAGGAAACAAACCTATGTGTCAAAAAGGGTTTCAAAAACAAGCACAGGTCGAACCTGGAAGCCAGAACAGGTTCTAATCCTTACAATAGACCCCGAATGCAAATTTTTGCTTTGAAAAAGGAAAATTCAAGTTCACCGCCAATGGTAACCCCCGCCGAAAAAAAGGGATCCAAATAAATACTGCGAATTCCATGCGGATACGGGCCACGGTACGGACGAATGCATGCAGTGAGAAAGAGAAATAGATGAAATTATTCGAGCAAGTAAATTGTTCACAATTCATCAAAGAAACTAAAAACAGAACGACATGCCTAAGGACACACCAAGAAGGATGAAAGAAAAGACCACTTAGCATCCTGATGATCCAAAAAACCATGGAAAAAAAGTATCAAAGTAAAAGGTTACCTTAGTTTCTCCCCGGAGACAACAATATCTTTCCCAACCTCTGTGGAGACGAGGGAGGAACGGAGGGGAACAATGATCATTGAGGCTGAGGATAGGGAGGGCATTCGTTGCACGATGTACATGGACGGAGAGGAGCATACGCAGAGAGGAGATCTTATACGAACACTGTTTCGTCAAGCTCCGGCCTAAAATAAGAATCCAGATGGTTCCGCCTACCACATACCTAACTGGATTCAGTGGGGAAACCATTTGGCCGCTGGGCCAGATATCCTTGCTAGTAAAAATAGGTGACGAAGGGCATTCCACTTCCGCATGGATGAACTTCATGGTTGTTAGGTCACCATCCCAACACAATGGAATAATAGGCGGCGGGTATAAGAAAAATATGTGTCATACCATCCACGGCACATGGAATGCTAAAGTTCCCAGTTGAAGGAGGAACTGTAACATTACGAAGCAGCAGGATCATACCAATGGAGTGTGCAATGATCTTCGGACCTAGCACACGGCCCCCAGAAGCTGGCAAAATATTGGAAGAAAAAATAAGAGTGGCCATTCATCCGGAATACCCTGAGCAAACAATAGCCATAGGGGTCTTACCCTAAGGAAAAAGACGCAAGTAAACTATGGCACTTACTTGCGACAAAACTTAGACCGTGTTTGCCTGGAAGCCGCGGATATGACGGCGTCCCACGGAAGCATTGCGGAACTTGCCTGAATTTCGGAGGATGCCCCACCTGTCACGGCAAAAGGAAAAGATGGCACACGGGAAATGAAAAGAAACCAAAGCAATCCAAGAAGAAGTGGAAAAACCCGGGATCATGAAAGAAGTTCATTACCACAGTTGGCTATCTAACCCGGTAATGGTCAAGAAGCATGATGGAACCTGGCGAATGTGTGTAGATTTCAAAGATCTAAACAATGCATGTCCCAAGGATTGCTACCCATTGCCAGAAATAGATTGGAAAATAGAGTCTCTCTGTGGATATCCTTTCAAATGCTTCCTGGACGCATATAAAGGATACCACCAAATTAAAATGGCAAAAGAAGACGAAGAGAAAACGGCATTTACCACAAGTCAAGGGATATTTTGTTATTCAAAGATGTCGTTTGGCTTAAAAAAACGGGATACCGCGCCGACCTATTCATGCGTTTCATGTAGATAAGGCATTCCAAAGACAGATCGGGCGTAACCTGGAGGTATATGTCGACGACCTAGTCATTAAAAAGCCATACGGAAGAAGAAATTATCCGCGACATAACAGAAACATTCAAAACTCTCCGGCAAATAAACATGAAGCTGAATCCAAAAAAATGCTCCTTCGGAATGCAAGAGGGGATGTTCTTGGGCTATAAAGTGAATACTGACGGACTCAAAGTATGTCCGGAAAAAGCCGACGCGGTCCTTAGCTTGCCATCTCCGAGATGCCTCAAGGACGTACAAAAGCTGAATGGGAAACTAGCAAGTTTAAACAGGTTCTTGTCAAAGTCAGCCGAAAAATCACTGCCTTTCTTCAAAACCTTGAAAAAGTGCACAAAAAAGAGTGACTTCCAATGGACTCAGGAGGCAGAAGCAGCCTTCAAACAAATGAAGAAGCTCATCGCAGAACTCCCAATGCTAACCGCACCTAAGGAAAAGGAGGAGCTAATCGTATACTTGGCCGCAGCCAAAGAAGCAATCAGTGCAGTCTTAATGACGGACATGGAAGGAAAACAAGTACCAGTATACTTTGTAATCCGTGTTCTACGAGGCCAGAGATCACTATACTTTCCCATTGGAAAAGCTCAGAGAGTTAGCTTGCTCAGCGCAAGCAAACGGCTGAAAAGATATTTCCAAGCACACACTAATTATTTAATAACGACCACCAATAAAAACAACTGTTGTCGAGTTCAGAAATCTTCGGGAGGATGCTAAAATGTAAGTTTGAACTAGAAGGATATGATATCCAATACAGGCCAAGGACATCAATCAAAGGACAAATACTAGCGGATTTTATTGTGGAACGGCCAGAGGAAGAATCCCCAGACGAAACCATGACAGAACCGGAGGAAATACGGAACCTTGGACTCTTTACACAGACGGATCATCTTGTATAGATGGTTCTGGAGCCGAACTAATACTAACCAACTCGGAAGGGGTTGAGTTCACATACGCCATGAGGTTTACGTTCGAAGCCACAAACAATGAAGCTGAGTATGAAGCGTTAATAGCCGCGTCTCGGTTCACAAACAAAAGGGCTGCAAAGACTGCAATGCACCATGTAGACTAAAGACTTGAGCCAATCAAGTTAATGGCTCTACGTCGCTGAAGATATTCAGGATGATCCATATTTGAACAAAGTAAAAATGCTCTCACCAAAAAAAAAAAAAGGAAGCTTCAAGGAATTTTCCATCAAGCATAGTACCCGGAGCGGAAAAACAAGAAAGCGATACCTAAGCAAGATTGACATCAACAAGCTGCGCAAATATCAGCCAAAACAGGTTGGTACCTTATGGAAGAAACTAAAGGAGAAATCCATAATGAAAAGGGTAAATCCTCGCCGAGTGGAGGAGGGAAGGGCAACACAGGGATTGACACCTTTATGCGAGTACTTTACAATGGATATACTTCGGCAGATAAAAAGAAAAGCCAGGGCGATACGACGAAGGCAGTCAGGTACACATGATTAAACGGAACTTGGTTTACAAGAGAATCTTTTTAGGACCATGGATCGGTGTGTTGGTATAGTGTGGACCGCTCCAAGCAAACTAGTCCTTAGAGAAATAAATGACAGGGTCGTGCCAGCATGCATTCCTGGTCCTAGATTCCATGGTTGCCCAAAGCTATACCGAACAGGATATTACTGGCCAACAATGCATATGGACGCACGAAAGTTAATAAGGGAATGCAATGATTGTCAAGTTCATCGTCCCGTCCCAAGAAACCCGCAACAAAATTTAAGTCCTATCACGTCTCCGTGGCCATTTTACAAATGGGGGATCGACATAGCCGGACCTTTCCCGGAAGGCCCAGGCAAAGTCAAATTCTTGATTGTAGCTGTTGACTATTTCACCAAATGGATCGAAGCCAAGCCCGTCGCAACTATCACAGGCAATCAAGTTAAAAAGTTCGTATGGGACAACATAGTCTGCAGATTTGGTCTACCAGGGGAAATTGTATCAGACAATGGGAAACAGTTCCGCGACAACCCATTCAAAGACTGGTGTGAAAAACTATGTATCCGTCAATGCTTTGCTTCCGTGAAGCACCCACAAACAAACGGCTTGGTTGAAAGAGCAAACAGAAGTTTGGGGGAAGGAATAAAAGCTAGATTGGATGAAAGAAGCAAAGACTGGATAGAAGAACTTTCACACGTCCTATGGTCCCACCGCACAATGATAAAATCAAGTAATGGGGAAACACCATTTTCACTAACATACGGCACGGAAGCTGTCATCCCAGCGGAAATAGGCATGCCAACGCTCCGGACTATGGAAGTAGACCCGACAAAGAACGATGAAGCCTTGGAAGTAAACCTGGACCTCATAGAGGAAAAAAGGGAACAAGCAGCAATTCAAGAAGCAAAAAGCAAAACTAAAATGGAAAAGTATTACAACTCCAGGGTCCGCGGCACAAGTTTCAGGCCAGGTGACATGGTCTACCGCAGCAACGACGCAAGTCACGCCAGAGATGGAGGCAAACTTGGACCCAAATGGGAAGGACCGTACGAAGTTGCAGAATCACTTGGAAAAGGAGCATACAAACTTAAAGATTGCAAAGGAAATGAACTCCCGCGGACATGGAACATTTGTAATCTTAAAAAGTGTTATGTACACGAAATGTAAGAACCCGCCCGGCACATATGATGATCCGGAGGGCAATATCTCAATTTATCTTTATCTTGTAATGTATTAAATTTTAATGAAAAGTGGGGATTAGCTACCCTCACGAGTTTTAAATCCTAAAATTTTTCTTTTTACTTTGCAAAGTTATATTAATTGTTAAGACGCGCACGCAAGGAGCCACGCTCCGCAAATATATTATCCCGTATAATAAAGGTTGAGCAACCTCAAAATGAGCTCAGGTGCGTAAGAGGTATTGCAAACCCTGCACCGGGAGAATAACCCACAAATATTCACAAGACTATCTATTACGAACGTACACCAGTAATGAATAAAAGATAGAAAAATATATGAACATGTTAAACAAGCATTTATATTACAAAAGAAGCCGCAGAAATAGCCACAGACGGCCGCGGTATACAAAACATCATAAAAGTTCTACACAAAAACTGTTACGACAGACCACACGCGGTCACGGCACAACCTAAAAGCGGCAGGCTTCAAACTTAAGAATGGCAACTACGCTCCCTAGAGCCTCGTCCGTATCTACCTCATCAAAGTCCTCGACGGAGAGAGGAGCCGCAGAAGTACTAGTTTCACCCACCCAAGTCTGAGAAGACAGGGGGTTAGAAACTATCTCCATCATAAGCTGGCGAAGGGTTGCAGCATGCTTCTTCGCTCCTTCAGTACGAGAATGAACATTCAGCAAAGCGAAAGACAAAGAAGTGTCCCCAGCGATGGCCTTTTCATCAGAATGATGGATGGGGACGGAAAGCTGCTCAAGACACGGTTGCAGGTGAGCAGCTTCCGGGAGGTTTGCCAAGGGTCCGTCTAGGATAAAGCAATCTAGGACCTCATCCATTCCGGCATCTTTTTTGGACTTCAACAAATTTACCAGAGGGAAGTCCACATCCTCAAAAGCCCTCACCGCATCAAAATTGCTGGTCCTGGCAGCCTCCGGGTTATAAGCCTCGACCGCAGAAAGCGGGGTTCCGGCAACCCCATGCTCATACCTAGCCTCCAAGCCTTCATGCATACCAAAATCCACGGCATGGCCCAAGGCGTGACCCATAATGCCTTGATACTTAGGAGATTTAAAACATTTTAGCACAGCAAGCTGAATCCCGTGCGTCAGAAACCATCTCCTTTCGGCCAAGGTGGTCAGGTAGGCAGGATAAAATTCCCCCACCAAACGGCCGGAGACATCCATAACATGGGCCTCAAGCTCGACTACACGGTTATAAAGCACCTGGGCCTGCTCCTCCTGCTGAGCTTCCGCCTTCTCTTTAAAATCCTGGAAGGCGGTGTGAAAGGTAGAAACCTGCGAGAATAAGAAGTTTAAAAAAACAATACAACAACAACATGCAAAAAAAAGACATACCTCAGAGGTAAGCCTATCCCTCTCAGAAGTCAAGAAGGTAATCAAACTCCCGGCTTCAACACAAGCGGCCTTGGAATCATCAAGCGCAGACTTAAGATAAGTGACACGGGAACCAAGTAAGGAGATGTCAATGTCCTTTTGTGCAATAGTCCTTTTCAGTACTGACACTTCCCCGGTCAAAGCAGACACCTGACCACGAAGACGGACAACCTCCGCGGTCTTCGCCTTCTCCGCCTCCTCCACCAATAAAGATTTAAGTCTCATAATCTCCAAGTCTTTCTCCTCAAGCAACCTACCACGAGCATCATACTTGCCTTTGAGCTTCTCCTTAAGCTCAAGCTCATGCTCGACACGGGACCTTACCTCTGACTCAAGACAAATCTGTCGCGCCGCCCCCACATTGAACTCCGTATACAATTGTTCATAAGCAACGCGGTCAACCAACGTGCGGCAGGAAAAACCGTCATCCAACAGCGAGTCGTTGGTAATGTTCCATTGAGGAATATACAAACGTTTTGCCTCGACAGAATTCAGGGCAGGCAACTCATAAAAGGAGTCATCCGACTCTTTTGATGTCTCGAGCTGGGAAGACCCGGCTACATCCGTTGTAGGCGTAATGCCCACATTCTCCCGGGCGGAAGTTACAGTAGCAGCAGCAGTATACACCAGGACATATGAGATCCGGGCACTGCCAAATATAAATATTTTAAGGAAAGCACATAGAAGTACAGTCAAAAAAAGAAAAAAAAGAAGAAAAAAAAGATAAACATTTAAATACCTCTGAACAACATGGGCCTGGATGTCAGCCTGAAAAAAGGCCTCGACACAAGGGGACTTGTCGGCATAAGTTGCCTCAGCCCGGCAAGGGTCTTCCCACCAGTGCCAGTAGCAAAGCTGGGGTGATCATTCCTTAGCTGCTTGGCAGGAAGGGTATCACTCTGCTTCCCCAACCTCTTCCTCTTGGACTTCCCTGCTTGCGTCGCGACAACCTCTTCCGGCCCTGTCAAATCTAAATAGGTGTCCTCCGAAACAACATTCTCGGGCTCCACCTTAGTCGGAGCAGACACCTCAGGAGCAGCAGCAGAACTACTGCCACCCGCAGCAGGAGTAACCAAGGGCATGAAACAATGACTCGTACTCTCCAGTAGCTTCACCTGATCATCCTTTTTCTGAACTTCCACCGCTTGGACCTTTCGAGGGTCGGCAGTCTTGATAAAGTCAAGTAAACCCATGTCTACAAAACAAACATCAAAGGATTAGATCTCATAAATCATATAAAAAACAAACTTTTTCCACCAAAGGAAGCAACACACACCCGTTCCGTCAGGCCTCTCAAAGGCCGGATAAGTATTTTCATCAAACGGATAATATGGACTCAAACCCACAAGACATAAAAAGCACTCCGGATAACGGCGGAAAGGAGCCTTGTTGTTCTCCAGAAGCCTAACAATTTGCTCTTGGCGAGCGGTAAGATGGGGGCCGGATCTTTCTCCAACGCACCCCCCACATACAAGGAGACGGGGATAGGAAACACTTTAGCATCAACCCAGAAAAAATGATCGGACCAATTTTTAATGGAGTCCGGTGGTTTCGGGAAGCAAGAAGGAGATTAGGGGGAACGTTTTGCAAAGGAAAATAACCCGTCACTATATGTACGGGTATAGAACGTACGAAAGACAGTTACCGATGGGGCAAGGTCAAGCACGCGCGTCAAAACCTCAAAATGAGAAATATGTATGCGGAAATATCGGAGAACAGCCATCAAAAATTTCGTGAAAGGAATCCTATAACCAAAATAATCAAAAAACCTAGTATAAACACCCACTTTACCCTCAGGGAATTGAGTGATAGTTTTATCCCGCCCCGGAGCCACGGGATGAACTTCATCAGGAATATAGTAGTCATTACAAAAAATTTCTACCATTTTTGGAGTCATAATGGAATGCTTAGCAGCAAAGTTAGTCATTTTGAAGAGACGAGCGAAGAAAGATGCTAACCTGAATCTTGAAAAACCGTAGAAGTGAAGAAAACAACGCACGGAGGAAGTTTAAAGAATAAAAGCTTGAAGAAATTAACAATGGCAGAAAGAAGGTTTTGTGAAAAATAAAACAGTAAAAATGTGGGGGGGGTATTTATACCCTTGGTGTATTTACTTCTACCAATAGTTTGATGACGCCACGTGTATACCACTTACACAATCAACGGCAGCAGCACATCTGGGAAATAGTTAAAAAGCTGTCAAAACCGTCACATCAGCCAGAGGATAAAAGGACAGCAGCGCTCCACGTCAGCGGAATGTCACCAACTCGATAAAGAAGCATCACGGCATAAAATAGATAACTCCAGAAGCAAACCAGCAGCAACAAAGGAACCGGAAGTCTAGCATTGATCACCGCACGCAGGACATGATCCGCAGGCAATATCATACTAGACTGGGGGGACTTGATAACGTATAATAGGTATACCAAGCCTCCGGGCTTGGACCACACTATCACTTGGGCTCCTGGGCCCAACTTAGCAGTCATGGGCCGAAAGAAAACCCAATCCTGCATTGGTCACGGCCCGGACAAGGCAAAACGGACGCGGACCTGACTATAGGATACTTCCGTCCACGGAAGGCACACGCGTCCGTATACACGGTGATTACGGGACCTTGCCCGACAAGGGACCCACTCTGGCCACTACGAAATACTAGGAAACCCTAATACTAGACCCCTATAAATAGGGACCTAATACACAATGAACAGTACGATTTTCTCACTCTATACTCTCATACTTTCTCTCTTTACATGTTTACTTACTTTCACGCCGGAGTCTAACCGTGGGGTCCGCCCCCACGGTAAGGCTAACGGTTTTCGTTTGATTGTGCAGGAAATCGTCACTTCTCTTGCTCTAATACAAAACCCAACGCTCAAATCATCAAGTAGCCCAACCCAATACAGGATTTGAGCCCAGGTCTATACCCGGCACTTATTTTGTATTAACAATATCTACTAAAAATTTGTCAAGTAACAGTATGACAAATATAAAGGTTTGAAAGAACAAACAACATCTAGAAAGTTAAGAACGATGTTTTGTTTGCTACGGAAATTTGGGAGTACTCTTGGAGCAAAAATGACAACTTGATCATATATGATTGTTTTTATGAAAGTGTTTTGTATGGTCTTACAAATTGTCATTCGTTTCTATTCAACTATTTGTACCCTCAATTTGTTTCTACAGATGGACCCTATTTATATCCAACATTAACGACATAACCAAAGTCTCAGTCTCCGCAATGGCATCTTTCACGAGCCCACTTGACCGGCCGCCCTTGTCTCGTCCATTAGATCGTCCTTGAGATCACACCGTTCTCCGTAATTCATTCAAGCATGGATTTGAGTTGTCAAAAAGAATCTAAAGAAAACACAGCACGTTGTGTGAAATGGCATGTATCAAGACTTAAAAAGTAAACATGACGGACCCATTACTATGAAGCATGAACATTCTTACTCTTTCTTTTCTATTTTTCTGTCATGCATATATTTTCATCGAAAAATCAAAGACAAATATCTCCAACAACTTGTTGAGTGAAAAAGAATATCTAAATTTCGATAGATTAATGATATTAACTCGAACACAGAAAGATATGATAAAATAGAACATGCAGAAGTACACCCGCTAATTAAGTATTTCTTATTTCGCTTATTGGACTGATAAAATAAACAAGTTAACAATCCTAATAGATAATGTTATAAGCCTTTTCTTTTCTTAGCTGCAATAATTAAGTTATAATTAACCAATTAAACGTCTCGCAGTTAACCACTCATGTTCAAGTTTGAACAACTCTTTTGCATGAGACTAAATAAAATAGTCGAACACTTGAAGTTGTTGACCAGAGCCTATTCATTGATAACAAGCCAAGTTCTTTTGCCTTTTTGACATAACTTTAGATCACATTTATTAGGGTCAAAGTTTCTAAAATAAGACCAAATTTAACGATCGGTTTACAATGTCATATGTTAACACTTAAAAGCCATTTTGATGCCATCGTATATTTAATGGAGGAAGCACATTTTCTCATAATATATATAATAGATGTGTATCCGCGCAAAGCCGACACAAAAAAAATAGAGCCGATACAAGAAAGAAATAGTTCTAGCTTTACTCTAAGGCCGGTATGGAATGTTTAAAACTAAAGCCGCGCGCGAGTTCATTGTGATCCTGCTGCTAGCATTTCTGCTGGTAGTATTGATCCTGCTGTCTAGTATTTCTGCTGGTCCTGCTGAAATATTTCCTACTGTTATCGAACCTGTTCATGCTGATAAAACATCACTTCCTCCTGGTCATTCATTGGTCTCAAGTGAACATTCTACAAGATTCCCCTCCCTTCTGACCTGCAAATTTCATATCCTCATCTTCAGATATAGGAGGACAAATATGCACTCATCCTAGTAACTGGCATTTTCTCTTCCTCTTCATATGATGCTGATTTTGGTGGTACTGTCACCAACTTAGCACCCATTGTAGCTGTTGATCCTGTTCCCACTAAGAGGGTGAACACCATTCATCCTCAATCACAGATTCTTGGAGATCTCACTTCACCAGTTCAGACAAGAGGAACATTGAAGAAGTCTAAATTTGGTGAAAGTACATTTGTCACACTATGTTCAATCACAAAGGAAAAATCACAACACAGACTATTTACATTGTCTGTTTGCTTGTTTTTTTATCCCAACTTGAACCAAGTAGTGTTGCCCAAGCTCTTAATGATTCTGATTGGGTTGAGGCAATGCAAGAGGAGATGCAACAGTTTATTAATCAGAAGGTATGGAAGCTTGTCCCTTTGCCTGATGGGAAAATTGCTATTGGGACAAAATGGATTCTGAAGAACAAAAGAGATGCCAGAGGAATAGTAGTAAGGAATAAAGCCAGATTGGTGGCTCAAGGTCATAGGCAAGAGGAGGGCATTGACTATGAAGAGTTATTTGCTCCAGTTGCTAAATATGAAGCTATTAGGACTATTCTTAGCATTGCCTCATTTATGGGTTTTAATGGTATATCACATGATGTGAATAAGTGCCTTCCTTTATGGGAAATTGCGAAAGAATTTATGTTCCGCAACCTAAGAGGATTTGAAAGATCCTCCTTATCCCTAACATTTTTACAAAGTTGTTAAAGCTTTGTATGGTCTTCCATCAGCACCAAGGCCTGGTATGCAAGATTGTCTACATTTCTGTAAGCATAATTACAGAAGATGTACAAATAGACAAAACTTCTCTTTATTAAGAAGAATTCAGGGATATAATTCTATAAGGTCTATGTGGATGACATTATTGTTGGGTCTATAAAGAAGGCCAATGTGATGAATTGAGGTGTTTATGAAAGGAGAATTGAAGATGAGTCTATGGGTGAGTTTAACTTTTTCTTAGGATTGCTAAGTTTAAGCATAAAAAAAAAAAAAAAAAAAAAAAAAAAAAAAAAAAGGGAAGCCTATGGGATCTTTATCAGACCAAGACAATATGTCGCAGTGACATGCTTATAGAATTTTGATAAGGGAAATTGTGAGAACGCAACAACACCCTATGAAGCTTCAAGCCTATAAATCCAAGTATGAACTGATGATTAGTTATTTTTATTTATACATATCCCATGATAGGTTCCCTCATGTATTTGACAGCTTCAAGGCCTGATATTATGTTTGCAGTGGGTGCTTGTTTCTAGACACCAGGTTACACCTTTGACCTTTGCCAATTATGAATGCAGTCAAGCAGATCTTTAAGTACGTTAAAGGCAAACAAACCTAAGTCTATGGTACCCAAAGAATTCTCCTTTTGGTTTGGAAACATATAGTCAGTGACTATGCTGGTTCACATGGTGATAGAAAAATCCACACTGTGGATGTCAGTTCTGGGTAGAAGGTTGATCTCATGACAAGTGTAAAAAAGCAAACCAATGTTGGTGGGGGCGGGGGCTCGGGGCTACTTCTTCAACTAAAGCAGAATATGTTGCAGCTGCTAACTGTTGTGGTCAGGTACTTTGGATTCAAAATCAAATGCTTGATTATGGGTTCAATTTTATGAACACAATTTTTTTTATTGATAATCAGAGTACCATCTGCATTGTTAAAAACCCAGTTTTTCACCAAAGAACAAAGCACATAGAAATTAGGCACCATTTTATTAGAGATGCAAATGAGAAAAATCTTATTCAGGTGCTTAAGATTCACACAGATGAAAATGTGGCTGATTTATTGACCAAAGCCTTTGATGGACCAAGATTCAATTATTTGGTGGTCCACATTGGGATGCTCAATCCCTAAGTGCTTAGTTTTTATTGTTACAATATTTTTCTTCTGGTAGTTTTTTTTTCTACTAATAGTTTTAGTTATTACCCCTGGTATGTAGTTAGTTAATTCTGATAGTTAATTTTTCCTTTTCATTGTATATGTTTTGTGTGTTTTGGTCTAACCTTTTGCAGATGCATCATTCATGAGGGTGGTTTAGCACTTTTCAAGTGTTATTCATGGACAGTGTGGCCTTCTTTTGATGATAAAGAATTCATTCTGGTTGGTTAAGTGTTTCTTCTGGTGGTGCAAGAGTTCCTACTGGTAGCTTTACTGGTTCCTACTGGTTAACCACTTCCTACTGGTTATGTTAGTTTTCTTTAGGGTTGACTTTTCTTTGAGCGGGTATATTAAATTGAGTTTTATTTTAATTCAAAGTTCTAGTTGAGATAATTGGGCATTTAATTCATCAAAGGGTCACCTATTTAAAGGGATAATTACTGTTTTCTCTCATTTTAACAGAGTTACCTTTTACATCAAACCCTAATTTTTAAAAAGCTCTTTACTCGTTCCACTCACTCTTTGAAAACTCGATTCCCTCTCTCTACCAGTAGTAACTCTCCATTGCGATCATCCACCAGCACTAACACTCAACCCCATTTAATAATCAACAATGGCCGCACTCAAGTACAGAGACGAACACAATAAGGTGGGTTACTTGAAAAACCCAAAGGTAGTGATGATTATCACCAAGTACTTGACTTCTTGAGGGGTTCGCACTTAAGGTATGCTCTTACTCATGACCCCATCATCTTTGACTCTTTGGTCAAACAGTTCTGGTCAACGGCTTCACTCAGGGCTCCTGAGTTAGGCCCTCCAGCTATTCTGGCCACGATTGATAGGACTCCCTACACTATCACTGAAGACACAGTAAGGAGTCCACTTCATTAGGTGAATGATCGGAGTATGGAAGACTTGCCTCTAGCTGATATATTTTGGGTAAGGGATAATCTTGATACCTTCACTGAATGGCAAGCTAACCTTCCACAAAACAATTCTCAACCTCATTGAGGTTCTTGGTTCACACAATAAAGCATTGTCTCAGTACCAAATCTGGTAGCTGGGATCAATTTGGAAGCCCACTGGCTATAGCTCTTATTTGTTTGTCTGATGGGAGAAGGTTTAATTGGTCAGGTTACATTTTCAAGGGGATGGTAAATAACATCAGTAATGCTAAAAGGTTTCTTATGTATCCTAGGTTCCTTCAAATCATTTTGGGAATAGAAACTAGGATTACTAAACAATATCATGTTTTAAAACTGTCAAGCAAACTTTTTGCTAACATGAGGTTAAATTTTGAAGGGGACCACATGCCACTTTTAGCTGCAGGCAGGCTGAGCGCACCGAGTGCGAGCAATGTCCTGGCTATACATATAGAGGAAGTGTAGTAACAGGGGAAGCTGCACCAGATGTACCTCAAACCATTCCTGAGACTATTCATGAGACTAGGCCTGAGCCTGATAAATCTCAAGAACATATACCAACACCACCAAGACCAACAACATCTGACCAAATTCCTCCAGTGTTTGAGCAGGGTCGCACTTCAGACCCCAACATTGCCTCTTTTTCAGGAGCCCATGAGTCTGATCCTGACCTTTTTCACTACCACATAATGTGGCAGCTGAACACTGGAAGGATCTCTCCACAACCCACCTCCCAGGTCCACTCAAGTTCCCCCTGTAGGTCCAACCTCAGGAGGTGCCGAGGACCTAGCCACACTAACTGCTTTGTCTTCTCTAGTGTCTGAACTTGTGTAGAAAGTTAGTACCTTGGAATCAGAGCTTAAGGCACACAAGCTGTTATTTAAGGATGTGGTGGGTAAATTGGTTAAGAAGGTCAAAAGCTTGGATTTGAAACTCAAAACAAGGAGTCAGAAGGTTGTTATGAGAAGTCTGATAAAGAATAGGGAAGAAAGAGCAGGATGTGATCCTATCATCAAATTGCTAAGGCTGCTGCTGCTTCAATGCACCCCTGTTGATGTTTCTCCTGGTGCTGATATTCCTCCTAGTCCACCTCTTCCTACTGGTATGTCTGCTGGTGTTTCCTCTGGTATTTCTACTGGTACTCCTGCTGGTACATCCAACAAGGGCAAATCTCCTATCATGGAAGTAGACCCTTCTGTCAAAAGAAGGACATTTAGGCAGATGAAGGAAGACTGGCTTGGTAAGGAAGCTGCAAAAAGATTACTTGAAGAAGAGCATGCTGATTTGGAAAGACAGAGAGCAGAGATGCAGAGAAAAAGACAGCAGGATGTGCTTGATTCAGCAAAATACTATACTGATGCTGACTGGACTGATATCATGGGTCAAGTTCATGCCAATCAAGGTCTTACTTCTGATCTTTTGGGTCCTGATGTCAATGAAGACAATTTTGCTGAAAGAATGGTTGCTCTAATTGCTGAAAGAAGAAGAGCTTTTGCTGCACAAAGGTTCCAAGAAAAAAGGAATAAGCCTCTGACTTATGCTCAACAAAAGGCTTACATGAGAACCTTTGTAAAAAATCAAGTACAACATATAAACTACTGGCTGATAAATGAAGGCATGTTTAAATCATTGTCTGATGAGCAACTAAATCTGAGTTTTTGAAACGATCAGAACGCTGTTGCAGATCGACAATCCCAAAACATCAGGAGACTTCTTAAGAGCTGGTGAAGATTTGGAACACGATGTTTCAAAGAAGCCAAAGCCAACTGAAGTTCCAATGTCATCTCAACCTGATGTACCTCAACAACAAGCTACTAATGTTCCACCTGTTGATCCTCAACAACCATCTGAGTCTTCATCACAACCTAATGTTTCAATGTCATCTGGTCCTGAGAAAAAGGGGCATACCTATGGCACCAGGAGGAAGTCTCTTGGAACCAGGAAGAAGTCCTCTACTGCATTGGACTTGGATGCTGATGACAAATCATTCATCAGAGTTCTTTTTAATGATGATTCTGATGATGATGATGATCCTGTTATTTTTAGTCTACTTTTGCTACTTGGGAGGTGGTACCTACTTCACTGGGAGATATCAATGCTTTGTATATGATGGATAGGTCTTCCAAATATTTTACTCATCTCAGGGAAATTCTTCATCTGGTTGATAGACAAGATTTGTTGAAGCTCTATGGGATGGTGGTAAAGTACTATGAAGACCATCCACTTGCTGGTGTTGGTATGATGCTGTAGGGTGATCTTCAAGTACTGTTTGAATCACATGAAGGTGGCCATGGTTCTTTGGTTTGGTCTGATCAACAACAATGGCAATAGTCAGGTTAGGGAGAACTATTTCCATTTTCCAATATCTTGTATTGGAAACCATTTCTGCAGGGGTGTATATTTTTCAGATGAGGTCATATCCTCTTTCAGTTCAACTTATGAAGAAGATGCTGAAGCACAAATTGATGGTGTGGGGAATGATATGACTTATGCTGAGCTGTTGATTCAATTCATCAAGCATCAAATTGCTGCTAGCATTCCTTCTGCTTGATACTGGTACCTTGTCACTCTCTTGTATATTTTCTATCTGTTTGCTGTGTTTTTAGGTTTTATTCTATATTTTGGAAAGCTTGTTGTAAATGGTTTTTGATTTTTGGGTCCATCTTGGTTTTTGATAGAAGCTGTTGGTGTATCGGCATTCTTTTTGAAGTGGTTTTTTTTGTACAACCTGTTTTATGTGATCAAATTTAGGAACAAGGTTTTCTGGCACAATTTTTCAAGGACATATTTTTTGGTGCAACACCCTAGGGTCTCAATTGCCAGGCTATCAGGCTAGAATTAAATGAGATATGTTTCAATTCCCAGGCCTTTTGACCAGACGTGAATTGATATAGCTTTAATGGTCTGGCTTCAAATCATAGGGTCCCCTCAACTGACTGATGTTTAAGTACCATAAGTGAGATGGTATTTGCAATCCACCATGGGATAACCCTTCTGGGATCCCAAGGATTGTCCTAGCCCACAAGCAAACGGCTATGTGGTAAAGGATTATAAAATCCGTTTTAGGCAGTATGATTTGCCAAAAATCATTATGGTATTCCAAATCTCCAATTGATACCATGTTTAAGAATTGGACTGTTATAATTCACACAGTGATTCATGATTCCACCAAAGACTTTAGCTAGCCAAGAGTAAAAGTTGCTTACTTGGTAAAGGCTACCATCAAATCATTAATATTTCTATGATTCACCTCTCCCCGGAGTCAACACATCATGGGATGTGATGAGAATAGTATGTAACCCTGAATTGATGGTTTTCATGTTGCTGATTCAGAGTTTATGAAGGTTGCTGCTTTTGGTGTTCATGCTGTCAATTTCCTTATGTTGCTGCAAAGACTTTCACCTGCTATAATCAGATTTCTGATTCAAGAAGTATGGAGTTGGTGGCGGAAGTTACGGTAGCAGCAGCAGTATACACCGGGACATCCGTGATCCGGGCACTGTCAAATAAAAAAAAATATGTTAAGGAAAGCACATAGAAGTGCATTCAAACAAAAGGTAAACATTTAAATACCTCTGAATGACATGGGCCTGGATATCAGCCTAAAAAGAAGGCCTCAACACAAGGGGACTTATCGGCATAAGTTTCCTCAGCCTAGCAAGGGTCTTCCCACTAGTACCAGTAGCAAAGCTGGGGTGATCCTTCCTTAGCTGCTTGACAGGAAGGGTATCACTCTGCTTCCTCAACCTCTTCCTCTTAGACTTCCCTGACTGCATCGCGATAACCTTATCCGGCCCCGTCAAATCTAAATAGGTGTCCTTCGGAACAACATTCTTAGGCTCTACCTCAGCCGAAGCAGACACCTCAGGAGCAGCAGCAGAACTACTGCCACCTGCAGCAGGAGTAACCAAGGACATGAAACAATGACTCGTACTCTCCAGTAGCTTCACCTAATCATCCTTTTTCTGAACTTCCACTGCTTGGACCTTCCGGGGGTCGACAGTCTTGATAAAGTCAAGCAAACCCATTTCTACAAAACAAACACCAAAAGATTAGACCTCATAAATCATAATAATAATAAAAAAAATTCCACCGAAGGAAGTAACACCCACCCGTTCCGTCAGGCCTCTCAAAGGCCGGATAAGTATTTTCATCAAACGGATAATATGGGCTCAAACCCACAAGACACAAAAAGCACTCCGGATAACGGCGGAAAGGAGCCTTGTTGTTCTCCAGGAGCCTAACAGTTTGCTCTTGGCGAGCGGTAAGATGGGGAGCCGGATCTTTCTCTAACGCGCCCCCACATACAAGGAGACGGGGATAGGAAACACTTTAGCATCAACCCAGAAAAAATGATCGGACCAAATTTTAATGGAGTCCGGGGGCTTTGGGAAGCAAGAAGGAGATGATGGGGAACGTTTTGCAAAGGAAAACAACCCGTCACTATATGTACGGGTATAGAACGCACGAAAGACAGTTACCGGCGGGGCAAGGTCAAGCACGCGCGTCAAAACCGTCGCTAACTAATACAAACAGAATTAATCGCGATGGTTCGTTCACAAACACCCTTTCTAACAGAATTAATCGCCACCTTTTCGAATAGGCGCGTCTTTATGATGGTGATGGTTCATTAATGACGGTTTTGTGACAAAAAAACTATCACTAATCACCATTTCATAGATAAAGACTAAACACAACAAAATTCTATTTTCCTTCCTAAAATTTAACCCAAATGACTCATTTGTTTTGAAAATAAATACCCAACATACTAATATCTTATAATGCCTCTCTACCCCTTGTACATGAGAAAAATATACCATCATATTCACACCTATACGTGTACCGACCTCAACCTGCGCTCAAGCCAACTCAGACACCATACAGTCTATTTCCATTTTAGTAAACTTTAAAACCCCTTAGTACCTCAAGTACAAATCAATTACTCAACATATGCGTCCATATGCAAAATAGTTGTCCTAAAATATTTCTTTATACACTTATTAGTTATGTGATTTCTTAATTATTACACTTAATAGTATTACACAACATTAAACCACTACTTATGTTGTAAACTAACTGTTAGGTGCAATGTTCGGTTATGTTCGCTTAAATAAACAAACAAATATGAATTATGTTCATCTAACTGAGTGAATGAACCAGAAATAATGAATATTTCAGCGCGATGTTAGATTCATTACTGATGTTATTATATTTTCAAAGAAAAACAACAAATAAAAGTTTATAGTAGACCAACTATAATCATGAAAAACAACTTCGCGCTAAATATGTTAATAATTAAAGCTTGCAAACATAATAAACACATTATTACTCAAAAGCAGTAATTTTATAAGCACAATAACATTCACAAAACCCTAAAATGAATAAATAA
>BQNB010002908.1:98223-119716 GCA_026074375.1 Tanacetum coccineum
AAAAAATCTGATGTAGAAAAAATAACGAGATACCAAATTGGATCTGTTGATTCCAATGAATACCAGAAACAATCTTCCAACTATCGTTGATGCAAACGAATACCAATAATTAGGCAAACTCCAATAATCGTTGATTCAAACGAATGCCGATTATTAAGATAATCTTAGCAAACAGCCAATAACAAAGCAAAGCTTTTATTATTAAAACTCAAAGACATCTCAATACAATGAAAAGACGCTATATTTATAGGACAAATAAAATCAACAAAAAAAGATTGAATATTAATTTCCTATTTCTAAACACATAATTGATTAAAAATATAGTTTCCTAATCAAAATTTATCGTCAAACAAGAAACTTAAATAAATAAATAAAGAAAATAATTTAACTTTTGACTAAAAGTCAATGTCTCTGTATATGAAGGCACAACTGCATCAAAATCGCTACATATTTGATAGATATTTGATCAGTAAAGGTTGTTATATAAAAAAATCGTAAATATTAAAAAATTGAGGTTTTCTTTTGTAAATTTCTTTTTTTAACAAATTTTTTTTCAACCTAAGGCTTATCTGGGCCATCATTTTCTTAATTATTTGGACTTAATAGCCCATAGAAGGCTATCTGGGCCATCATTTCTTATTATAGGACTTAATAGCCCACAAACCTCAGTTTTGTGATTCAGGTTTGTGAGCGAAATAACAAAGGGAGCTCAGAACAGTGATTTTGTATCATGTTTCATGATTCCCACACGAGCTATCGTCATTAAAAAAAATTAGTTGCAAGGTTTTGTGTATGTAACTGTTTGGGGTGATGGTGAATATGTGTGTGGTAATTTCAGTGGGGGCCGGCTAAGGCACTTGTCACGGCAAGAACACGAGCATCTCTCTGGGTCTTATTGATTGTGCAAGACAGACTAGGGTTAGCGTGGGGTGAGGGGGGCGCCTACACAACAGAGACGAAGCGCTAATACGCAAAAACATGATTTTAAGAAGACTCCCAAAGCACGTATTGGAGGGAAATTGCTAGTTTCTGGCTATTGCTAATGTTTTCTACAAACTATAGTTGCCAATTTAGAACCATTTTCTTATTGAGCAATCGATTTGGGTTATGTTTTATTTCAAATGGGTCAAATCAAACGATTTAGCTTGTGGTTGAATGGAATGGGATAAACACGCTGAAGGTCACCTAAAGCATATTTTTAGTGCACGTTTTCCAAAATTGTTTCTATACAAAGATTATTCATTATTGTAATGGTTGTATAGTTTTGTAGTCATTGCCGACAGGCCTTTAGTCAAGTATATTAATAATAGAATAGAATGGACTAAAATAAGACCAATCCAAATAGTGCCAATTTTGTCTTCATAAATAAACAAGCAGATTACCCGCGCGTTGCTATCGGCGTTAATTTTTCGCGCGTTGTTGTGGGCACTAATTTTTATTTATATTTTTATTTTATTTTGTGCGGGTTTATTTTTTCGGTCTTTGCAGCGTTAATTTTTTTTCTTGTGCGAATTATTTTTGTCTCATGTTTAATAGTTTTTTTATATGGCCTTATGTGTTGGGCCTCATGTTTAAAAGTTTGTTTTTTTGATATATGGTTTTTTTTACTTAGCGTAGGTCGGTTTTTCATTGCGTCGTTTATTTTAAAGTTATTAGGTATTTTAGGGTGTTTTTTTTAAATTCAACATTTTTTTATAAAATTATACGTATTTCAGAAGCATTACAATATTGTGCTCGTTTTGCTCGCAATTCGAAAATATTTCCGCGGGTGTTTTTAATCTTAATGAATCGATAGATATGTGTTGTATATTTCACAAATAAAGTTTATTACGTAAAAAAAATCGTAAATAGTTAAAATTGGAGGGTACGTTTCGTATTTTTCCCCCTATATTGGGCCAACAACGGCCTTTGTTTTCCATATTGGGCTGCTGATTTTTTTCTTACTGGACCAGGCCAAGGAATAGCGCATAAACACCGTTGCAAGATGAATAGTAAAAATCGTACGGATACGACATCGTTTAAAACGACAATTGAGTATATATATAATGTCAAGCGGTGCAACTACAACATTTAGAAAAACAAGCTGAATAGCCCGCGCGTTGTAGCGGGACGGTATGTTTTGCGTTAGTAGGTTTCATCAGAAAGATGGGAAACGTACAACGGTTAATTTTTTTGAGTAGCCTTTGGTTTTTGTAGGCTTTGTGCTTTTTGTATCTGGCCTTTCGTATTACATTTGGGCCAAGTTTGATTGTATCTTCATGCAGCTAGTGTGGTTTTGTTTATATACTTGGTACATGGGTTCTTTTGCTTTTGGTTCTGATACATGATTATAATTATTGTAACAAGCAAAGATTACCGCGCCTCTGCGAGCGGAGAGGCGTTTATTTTTTTAGCCGCGTTTATTGCGGGGCATTTTTTTTTGTTCGGGTTAATTTCTTCGGTCTCATGTTTAATAGTTTGTTTTTTTATCATATTAAATTACAAATTTTTTTTTTTTCCAATATAAAGGGGATATTTATTTTTATATTTTGCCAGCCGATAGAATGTATTATACGAATTTTTTTTTCTTCTTTTTTTTGGACGGGATAAGAAGGTGGGGGGGGAGTATAATAGTTTTTTTTTTTTTTTGGGCCGATGATCGTAAACACGGTTTTTAAACAAAATTTGAGCGTAATATTCATTCTATGTACAGTAACCATCATGTTCTTGAATATGAACAGTTTTTTACGTTATCTGTTTTTGGCATTATATGTAATGATAAATGTGTATATACGAGATGGGAAACAACCCGCGCGTTGCGGCGGCTCTATTTTATAACTTAGAGGTTGATTTATGCTATTTTTTATACTAAGGTTTTTTTTTCTTTTTTTTTTCATAACTAAAAGGTGTTCTCATAGCATGTTTTTTATTTTTCAAAGGGTTTTTTATGTATTGAATACTATGAATTGATTAGGTAAATTAGGGTGTTTTTTGAAAGTATATCTTATATATATATATATATATATATATATATATTTATAGATTTTATATATATTTTATATTTATATATATATATATATATATTATAGAGGATATGTTTAAATAATAAGACAAATTTTCGTGAGAAAGATAAAAAAGAAAACTTTTTTTAAAATTTGTTTTCGTAAATTTCATTAAATCAGGGATGGTGGTTGCATAAAACTTGTGTTAAAGAAATTTTTCAAATTTTGAGTTTTTATAAGTTTTTTTATTGCTGTTTAAAGAAAATAAGTATAAATTTTAATGCACAATAAATTTTTTGATGCACATTATTTTTTGATCATTGTTTATAGTTTGATGCGATTTAAAATTTTGATGCACAAAAGTCAAAGTAAGTTGGGTACTATAAAACGTTTGTTGATGATCTTAAATCCGTTTTTAATGCACACACGTTTTTTTTTTCATAATTTTTTTTCGGCAAAAAACCATAATTTTTGGAAAAACTTCCTTTACAACTTTTCAAGCACAAACATTTCAGATCTTGTGGAAATTTTTTTTCAGAATTTTTTAAAACTTTTTTTTAAAATTTTAAATATTTTATCCTTCTCACGAATTATTTGTCTTTTATTTGATTCTTTATCTTATTAATATATTTTATATATATATATATATATATATATTATATAACTATATATATATATTATTATTCTTATATATGTTATATATATATATATATATATATTTATATTTATTAAAATTCAATTTTTTTTTTTATAATTGTACGTATATCAGAAGTATATTGCAATATTTGCTTCGTTTTGTTCCAATTCAAAGATCTTTCGTGTGTGTATTTTTTTTTTTTTATCTGATTCGATCGTTGGTAAGAAAGTTATATATGTGATATAAAGTTTAGTATTAAAAAAAGTCGTTAAATTGTTAAAAGTGTGGGTACGAATTGTTAGTTTTCTTTTTTTTCTTAAATATATTTATATCTTTAAACTTCAACATTTGTTAGATAATCGTTGCATTTTGGTGATGAATTGCTATATTGTACTGATTTTTTATTCCCATTTTTTTTAAAACATTGTTTTTTTTTTTTAATTTTGTTAGAAAAATTCGATGATGTTTCCGCGGTGATTTTTGGAATCTGATGAATCGATAGATATTTGATGACTATTTGGTAAAAATATCTATTTTATTATAAAAAAGTAGCAATTGTTAAATGTTAAGGGTCCCTTTTTTGTATGTTATTTTTTATTTCATTTTGGGCCGTTGTTAGATTTTGTTTTTTTTGGGGCCAGAGATTTTTTGGGCCGATGGTTTTTAGGCCTAAGACATTTTGGACTCATGGTTTTGGCACTATTTTTGTCCACTAGCGTAATGATAATTAAGATATATAGTAATATAATTTGTAATGGTTGTGTAGTTTTGTAGTCATTGCCGACAGGCCTTTAGTCAAGTATATTAATAATAGAATAGAATGGACTAAAATAAGCCCAATCCAAATAGTGCCAATTTTGTCTTCATAAATAAACAAGCAGATTACCCGCGCGTTGTTACTTTGCGTTTAATGTTTCACGCAGGTTGTTTGTATTTTGCGCGGGTGGGAGGGGTACTGATTTTTTTTTTTTTTATTTATTTTGTGCGGGTTTATTTTTTCGGTCTTTGCAGCGTTAAATTTTTTTTCTTGTGCGATTTTTTTTAGTCTCATAGTTAATAGTTTTTTTTTATATGGGCTTATGTGTTGGGCCTCATGTTTAAATGTTTGTTTATATGGTTTTTTTTACTTAGCGTAGGTCGGTTTTTCATTGCGTCGTTTTATTGGTAATGGTTAATTAGGTGATTTTTGGGGTGTAGGTTGTTTTTATATGCATCATTTTTTTATATTAAGTATACGTATGTCAGTAGCATTACAATACCGTGTGCTCATTTTGCTTCGCGTTCGGGTTTTTTACTGGGTTGTTTTTATCTGAAGGAATCGATGGATATGTGTTGTTTGTATTTAACAAATTAAAGTTTTAATTCGTAAAAAAAAGTCGTAATTAGTTAATAATGGAGGGTACGTTTCGTTATTTTCTTTCCCTTTATAGGGGGCAATCATATCGCTGGCCTCCTTTTTGTGTTTCCATATAGGGCTGCTGATTTTTTTTCTTATGGCCAGGCCTAAGGAATTGGCATATTATAAAATGTTGCTAGACTGAATAGTTAAAAATGTATACGGTTACAACATCATAAAGTTTAATACGTCAATTGAGGAATATATAGAATGTCAAGCGGTTTGCAACTACAACATTAGAAAAAATACAAGCTGGAATAGCACCGCGCGTTTGCAGCGGAGTACGGTATGTTTTGCGTTAGTAGGTTTCATCAGAAAGATGGGAAACATACAACGGTTAATTTTTTTGAGTAGCCTTTGGTTTTTGTAGGTTTTGTGCTTTTTGTATCTGGCCTTTCGTATTACACTTGGGCCAAGTTCGTTCGAGCTTTTTACCGATCCGATCCCGAGCTTTTCACGAGCGGCTCGGCTCATTTCCACCCCTAGTTATTTCACCTATTTTTGTTTTTTCTTTTGCCATTTGTGGAAAGCTAGAATATAGTGTCACATCATATCAGTTTGCATGTGGGGTGCCCCTGTTTGTATGTGACTTATGTATTTGTAATTGATAAAGGAAAGGGAGGATGTCGTGGTCACAAAAAATTGCAGAATTGTAGGAACAGTGTAGGTGCCTGTAAGGAGAGTTTGAAGCATTTCTTACCGGTGAATGCTCTGTGTTCGTGTCAGTTAGAATTGCATCGTTGATTGGTCTCCGTAAGTGAGTGTTGATGCCGATGGACAATTGGAACAAAGAAAACGTCGAAATCAAGAGTTGTTGAATCTGAGCAAATGAACAACATACATCAACCTTAAAAAAAGAAATCTGAATAAAATAATTTAGGACTCTAATCATCTATATGCATGTAAGATGACTATTGACCCATCCTACCCGTTTATATTTTTGCTATTTTGCTATTTTGCATAACTTACCCGTTTGACACGTTATAAAATAAATACAATCAGAATGGACTACTTAACAGCCTTCTCTTTACCTGTTTTCCAGACTGAATAAGTTGACACCCTTCTCGACCTTCACTTCAACTTTCTTTCAGTTTCTTAGCCAAATGTATAGACCAGGGAATTTACTTCTATAGTGAATCTTTATAAAGCTAAGGTCATAATGATATCCTGCAAAAATCCTCTTTTTCATGACTCCCTATGTCACCTCCTGTTGGAGATAAAAGATGTGGACCCTAAAAAAAAGTTAAACAAAAGTCAGATTCGATTCTCTTTGATATTTGAATATAATCATGAAGAAAAATGCAATATCGACCAACATTCTTGAAGTTCCATAATAGACACGTGTATAAGTATTTTCGATTGAGGTAAAAACTAATTAGACTAACACTTTTCAGGAGATCGGTGAATGCATCCTTTGGAAGGCCAAATCCAATTGCTGTCATTTCAGCTACAGCCTGCGCAAATAGAATTAAATTACAAAAATCTCATGAAATGAACATATTATTATTTACTAAGTCACTGCAAGTTACACGCATACTTCTACAGCAAACATAAGTTTATAACCCCATGAATCCATTAACTCTTCCTATTCAGGGAAACCTTCATTATCACTTTTTTAACATACCTATAACAGTTTATGTTGATCCCGTACATTGACAACTTTAATCGAGCCCACTGAGACTCATGACAACAACCTCTTACAATTAAAATCAGCAACATTCTTATCGTACAGGAGGCTCAGATAGGCTAATACTTAAACAAAGAGGATGCATCCGCCTTGGCTGCAACCGTAATAAGTTACCCTGCCAAGACGTGGACAATGTCAGTTTTTCTAACCATGAAGTGCGGCTATGTAAAGACTCGGAAATAATACATATGTCTGCCATGGCTACGAGCTGAAGAAGCTTGCCCCGCCACGATGCAAATATTATCAGCTTAAAACGACCGAATGTCATAGCTGCGAGCTTAAGACGTTTGTCGCGCCACGATGCAAATAATGGACACTCGAATAGGTAATTTCACGAAGATTTAACTGCAAACGCCATCAGCAAGGTAACGTGCCAGAGATTATTAAAACTTTTGCTGCAAACAACATAAGCAACATAGAACCTCCTAACAACAACAAATCCGCATTCTGCTTTAGCGAATTATATAATTACTCATTAGAGTTCAAATACGTTGTCGTTTCGTTAGTAATAAATAAGGCTCAGATTTCTAGAAACAGGTGCCTTAACAAACACCCGCCATGGTTGCAGTCACACTTTTGGTGTGACTGCCCAGCCAAAATACAGGCTGGGTAAACTGTACATAGTAAACAGGAAAATATCATCATCGCCTATAAAAAAAGGATGCACGTGTTTTCTATACAGTATCCGGCACAACTCACATGACACCGTTTCGCATCTTACGACATATAATTCCAAGCGAATACGGTATGAAGTGGAAGTGGTGAAGACCTGTTATAACACCATTTTGGACCCGACCGAATTAACAGGGCAAGAATGTCATCCATAGAGAGAAATCGAACCCCAACACATCAAAACGGTGTTGTTTCGATCGGCAGATGTAAGGTTCGTGTCTGCAAATACATAAGCAAAACCAAACACCATTGTTGGTTGCAACCATAACCCGGGCCAAGTTACCTCGCCAAGGTACCGCGAATCTTGGCTGCAACAATAACCCGGGTCAGGTTACCCCGCCAAAATACCGGCGTTTGTACATTATAGACACAAAATATATACACACGACGCAGACGTCCGTCATAATCGCCTTCTAAAGAAATAACCAAATAAGACCATTCAATCCAGAATTTACACAAAGTCGGTGCGCCTGTGGAGGTTGCAGAGGCGAGTGATACTCGCTCTCTACCATCCTTCCACTTACTCCGTTCAACGTGCAGGCAACAAAACCCAACCTAAAACTCACTGCTCCAGAACTCCCTCTTCCATGATCCCTTCCTTCAATAACCAAAAACTTAAATAGGTAATTGAAAAAAAATTAGAAACCCTAATTTGTACTTAAGTAGAAAACATATAATCAGACTTACTATCAGTTTTGAGGTGAACACCACGGCGGAAGGTTTGCCGGAGAAGTAGAAATACTGGAGGATCACAAACAAATGCCCTTAAACCTAAACCCTGTTTCGAGAGCCGTTGTATCTTGATGAACTCTTATTGCTCCAAAATCACATGAAACCTCACCTTTGATATTGAAAAATGGAATGGAGAAGGTGGAACATAAAGATTGAAGATTGTTCTGGAATGAGAGTTATCACCGTATGAAGCGGTGGTGACGCATGCCAATTGCGTTTGGGTTGGGGTATAGTGAATGGACCAGGCCATGAGCAGTGTTTATGGTGAACAGTGAAAAGGGGCCAAAAACGGCGTCGTTTTAAACGGCTAATGAGTATTACTATAATATTACTTGGTTTAGTCGATGGAGAAAGACAAATATGGTTTGTTTTCATATTACTTTTTGTTTAAACATTGTACTCATTTTCTTAGGTTATACATATTGTCTCTTTTCCATGTCTCTTTTCCATGTCCGTTTTGGACTTCTCACTTCATGTGGATGATATAGAAGTTCTCATTTGTAATATCACCCGAATCACACGACACGAATACCACCCGAACCCGATAACTCGATTCCTTATCCGGTCGGGTTGCGGGCGAGTTTATAAAATCAAAACCCGACTCAACCCGACCCGATAACACCCCTAATTATACAAGTGAGATGTTAAGTTGGTTTAAACATTACTTTGCACATTTCATCTTCTGGGTATGTCGACCAATGTTACACAAGTTACAAATGCTTTTGCGATTATGCATAGTTATCACTGGTTTCTTCTAAATCATAGTCATAATTCCATTAGATTAAAATTTCTATCAGATTAGATGTATCTATTAGCGAGAATATGTAAATACTACCATGTTACCTGCGTGAATAAGGTTTAGTTCAAAAAGAAAAAAAAGTTTCTTTACTTTTGAATTCACAGAGACAGCAAAACGGAATAACCAAGAGCAAGTTCGACTATGGATGAGAAGTCGAGTAAAAAGAAAACGAACAAAAAACCTAATCGAGCTTTAGTCGACTAACAAAGAGAACCAAAAGAAATAATTTGCTATCGGACCTTAGTTTTGGCTCGATATCATGTAGGGCAAATTATAGAAAAGTGTATCCAACTTGACACCTTTATCTATTGTGTGTAACGTACTATTTTTTTTGTTAAAGTGTCAATAAACTTTTGAATTTCGTCTAATCTGTGTATTAAGTGACCTACTAAACGGGTAACCGGTTGAATGGCTTATGTGTCATTGCCATGTCACTTGCTAACACACTTCCCATGCCACATATGATATCCACTAAAATAAAAAAGGTGTATAATCTCTTCCTGGTCCCCCACTTGACACACACAAACACTTTCTACATAAACCCTAAGTTAAGATCCAGACAATTGTACTTCGTGATCTGAGTTTTTCAAAAATTGTTTGGTGCAAAAGGTACATCATCTTAAAGTATACTTGTCCCCACTTTGATTTGTCTTCAACTTTTGTTTTTTAATGTATTTCAATTAGGGTTTTTGAATATATTAATTATTTTATAATAAATTTATATTTTTATTGCAGTATGGCACCATCTGATTCACTCTTTTTGATATTTGATGTGCATTACGATGGGTCATTCAACTTCTGTCCCCTGAGGTATGAGAATGGGCTTGTTTACCAATGGTCTGTTCGTAAGGACAATCCTTTAGACTTAGCAAGTGTACGTGCATTTCTAACAGAAAAAACACAGTCAGTTATCTTGTATGAACTTTTTTTAAGCTGCCTCAGTGTGACCTAGATGTAGGTTTGAAAATCATAGAGAATGAAAGGGATTTAGAAGCTATGTATGACTATGCTCTAGAATTTGGTATAATTCATGTTTACATAACACATGGCCCTCAGGACTTAGCCCCCTATTATGTTGAGAATATGTGTTTTTATGGGTCTGAGGATGATCTTAAGCCTAGGAAAACTGTTACAAAAGATGCTGGTAATATGAGTTTAGAAGACTTAGTTAGTTGGGCTGAGGAAGAAGCAGCTATGTCTAGTAAAGCTAGTGATGTTGATATATGTGTGACTAGTGTACTTGACAAGGGTAAAGGGTTAGCTGACAAGGGTAAAGGGTTAGCTGACAAGGGTAAAGGGATAATGGTATATGAAGGGAAAGCTGGTAGAAAGACTGCTAGGTCTAGGAATAATGGTATTGTTATTGGGGAGAATGTAAACCCTAGTGTTAGTGAGGATGATGATAGTGATAGTGACATAGAATGGGAACAAAGGGTTAAGGGTAATGCAGAATTGGAAGAAATGTATGTGGGTATATCAGATTCTGAAAGTGAATACTCTGACAAGTCTGTAGATCATCTGTCTGAGGGTGAGGATGAGCTCATATCACTTAGGAAGAGAAACAGTGAGGCCAAAAAAAACCGTAATCATAGTAACAAAAATTCAAACACCCCAGTGGCTGGATGTTCTAGACCTAATAGGGTGTATGGTGTTGGTGAGACAGCTACTGTCATAGAGCATGAAGAGTATATGGACATATTGATGCATCAGTTGAGAGGTAAAAATGATGGTTTGTTGGATCCCTTTACATTTCTAGAAAATGATCAAAGCAATGACAGGTATCCAATTCATGATGATCAAACACATTGGAAAATAAGAAAACCAAAGGTATAGTTAAATAATTGTAACATTTTAAAAGTTATTTTGAGATAAGATAGAAATCTAACTATCTTCATTGTAGGTTGGTGAAAAGTACGTTGATGCTGCTCAACTGAAGGAATGCCTAACCTACTATGCTCTTGCAAATGGCTTTTCCTTGTGGTTATATAGAAGTTCAAAAGAGATGATTATTGCAAGATATGGAAAGAGACCTGAGAAGCTAAAATCCATTCAAAAAGGGAAGCAAAGGAAACATTTGAAATATCCTAGTTCTGGTAGAAATGAGGGCTCTAATTGTTCATTCATATGTTATGCTAGGATGATGACTACAGAATTATCATTCCAGGTAATCTCTTTGAAAGAGGATCATACATGTGTTAGAGATTTTAAGTATGGAAACTTAGTGAACTACAAGTGGCTCACCAGTTGCAAGAAGTGGAAGCACATCATCTGCAAGAGGAAGGGGAAGGGGAAGGGGTGGACAGACACTAGGTGTAAGATATGCTAGCTTGGGAAGATGGTTTGGAATTAGAGATGACACACAAAAGGAGTCTAATGATCAATCTACACCATTAACTCAACAATCGCAGGCTGGAATACAACAAACTCCAAAAGATGGAAGGAATGCAGAAGGTAACCAGAATATTAGACCAAGAAGTGCAAGAATTATGGAGAAAAGGCTCTCAAGGTCCAATGATGTTACTGGTTCATCAAAGACCAATGATCAATCTTAATATCCTATTGTAACTATAACCCTTTAAGTCATGTGCACATTTTGTGTATCTTTTGCTTGTGCACATGGTCACCAAACTGTTTATGGTATGTATGTTTTATGGTATGTATTTTGTCCAGGTCTAGTTAGATGAAATGGTAATTGGTCATGTGTAACCAATTACCATAGAAGTGCTGCTATTTGAAGCCACTTCCATTGCCATCTTTTGTTCATTTTTTGGCAATCTCATGTAACTATGTATCAAAAATTTTAATGTTATTCCCCAATGTTGTTCTGCTTACTTTGTCCATTTCTTAAGTTGATACAGCTTAACCTGCAAAATCCATCAGCAATATACCAAAGGAAACACAAAAAATGAACTAAACAAGAACAATAGCCCTAATCTTAGATATTTCATTAGCTAGCAAATTTAGAAACAAGTCATTAGCTTACAGAACCAAGTACCTAATACATAAAACAAGACTTAGACATAGGACATACCAAAAGAAACAAGTCATTATCAAATACAGAAACATAACATTGAAACAAGTCATTAAAAAAACATCAACTTCAAACTTGGGCTTTCCCCTTTCCTTTGTCTGATGTGTGCATAATTCCCAGGCCTCTTTCCAATTTTTTGGACAATAGCATCCCATGTTTTCAAATTTGCTAGGCCAAGTACAGTTCCTGTGACTCGTTTGTTACTTTTGAGGATTGATTTTTAACCAGCAGACTTTCGAACTGAGATATACTTGGTATCTTTATAAAACATGAGGTTCTTGCCTGTGGTTTTGTTACTCATTTTGTTGTTAGTGGTTTCATCCTCTGATGTTTCTTCATCTGTGCTAAAGGGGAATGAATCCGAGCTACTCACATCTGCATATCCATACCATCTAAGCAGTTCTGTTGGTGGACCATCCTTCACACCCTTAGAAAACTTTCTCTTTGATGGACCATCATTCACATCCTTAGGGACCTTTCCTTTTGATGGACCATCATTCACATCCTCACTGTCACTACTTAAGACAATTATATCTGCAAGATTCAAAAATAACTAAACTTACCATCTACTAATTAATGGCTTTCACAATTCAACCTGGCAGAATTTACACCCTAAATATATGAATCCATTTATTATAGGAAATACTTACCTTTACCTTTACCCATTGTGTAGAATGGCTGCTGCTTTTAATCAAATTAGGGTTCCTGTAAAGGGTGAGGGTGGGTGATATTTATAAGGGGAATGGGTAGTTGCATAATAAATGGGCAAAGTGTTAGCATATATTTATATACAAAATTACCAGTATAATCCTTTTTCTATATTTATTGCCCTCAACCAACTCCATTTATTGAAGAACAAGCTGTAATGTACATCCAACAACACTTTTTATGCATAAATCAGTTAATGTACATCCAAGAAAACACTTTCAAAATTTTTATGCATAAAAACCTACCACTTACATTAACAAGTCAAACATGGTTACCAAAGTTAAGAACAAAACACAAACAAACACAACTAACAATAGCCTATCATAAACTTTCAGTTTTGATTTAACAAAACTCAAATCAGCCTTCAAATCATTCTCATTGTTTGACTTGTTGGAAAACCCCTTACTTGAATCCTCCATAACAACACCAGGCACCTTGTTCATCTTCTTCAATGCTTTGTTCTCCTCATGCAAATTATAAACCAACGATTTGTAGTAGTCACCAGGAAGTTCTAGATCCAGAAAACCATACACACCACATTTTTTACTTTTGTCATGAATTGGGCATCCTCTGAACCTTCGACCTGGATTATCAATTGTCCAAGCTGTTTGAATGGGGATTGGGTGTGGAGGGTCACAGTCACAATGGGTCATGTGGGTGACATCTTGATTACGGTTATACCGGCGGTATGTGGTAGACGATGATGAACTCATTTTGTGTATTAGGGTTTACAAGATGAAGATTTTGGTTTATTAGATCTGTGGTGGGAGGGTGGGAGGGTGGGAATATAAAAGGTGTTGCCCTAAAAAAGGTGGGACGTGTATTTTGGATTAATCCCACATGGCACATACGTGGCTAGGTAACCGGACAAATAAGCTTAGCCCGTTTAGTAGGTCACTTAATATACAGATTAGACGAAATTCAAAAGTTTATTGACACTTTAACAAAAAAATAGTACGTTACACACAATAGATAAAGGTGCCAAGTTGGATACACTTTTCTATAATTTGCCCTATATGTATTTAGTATATCGGCACTAATTAAATGAAAGTTTGGACCACAAATTTTATAATTATTATGTTTTTTAATTTGATAATAGGTAGATTATAAGGTCCATAAAAAAGTATTTGCCACATGTATTTAAGAGTTATGAACTTGAGACTTGAGAGAGAGCCTTTATATTTGTAGGGCAGCAGCCCTTTGTCTAAATGTTTTTAGACGTTCTTGCAAACAAACTTTTGTTTGTTTTAGATGGCTAATAACTCTCGCTATAGTCATCGGATGTTCATATCCCCTTTTTTCAATGCTAGATTTATATCTATTGTTAAGCCTAAGGATAGATTTATCAATGTCAGAAATATATTCTTTTGTTTCAAGAATTTCTTGTTGTAAATCTTTAAAAAGATTTTTTAGATGAGTTGGATTAGTCATTTTTGTAAAAGGGTCTTAAAGTTTGATCTTCTTTTATGTTTTGTAAGAAAAGGATGTTATGTAAATATTCGAGAAATTCTTACTCTATATGAATATTTAAATCACTGTACCTCACAACGGTGTTTGATAGAATAAAAGCCAGCCTGTCTTTAGATGCTTTTGTCTTTTCCCCACGGCCATCTGCCTTCTTGGTACTTGTTGACGGTTGCATCAGACTCTGTCACGATTATTATAACAATTGTTGCCGCTATGAATGAGAAACTTTGATTTTATTCATAATAGAGTTCCTCGAATGAGAATACTCAGAATATTTTACATAATACCCTTTTCAGGTTTTCTACTCACGATAAATTTTTTGAAAGATAGTAATTACAATGATAGTTGTCTTAAGGATTGTTGGTCCAAGACGGAATGCCTACAACTCTGAGAGGAGGTGATCCTTTATAGATGCACAAAGGCATCAAACTTAACCTAGGTTATTTTCTTATCATGGTTAAGTTAGGCCATTATTAAAGGTAAAGCTCCTTTAATAAAGTAAAGTGGAATTATTGAACCACTTTGGCACATTTTTCTTTGTTTGGGGTCCATTAGGCATGTGAACCTAATCTGATGAAGATTCGTCTTCAGTGGTAGGGACCTGATTTGTTGAAGTGGAGGGACCAGCTTCTTTTTCTTTTGACTCAATGCAATAATTACATGAGTGTTCTTCGAATAGCTGTCTTGCTTGTCGGCAATAAGCTTCCTTGGTAGTACTTTTGGCTTCAATTGTATTTTTGAGAAATGGAAGGCCAAATTGATTGAGAAGATTGATATCTTCTTCTGTACTTGTTTTATGACTGACGATAATACAATGACTATCTGCATAATTTACCTTTTTATTTCCTTCTGTAATTGTTTGAAGGATTAATTCTGCAATTCTTCTAAGACCTTGGTTTCTGGCCTTTTGGACTGCTTCTAAGAGCGGATTTTCTAGCTTGTCTTCCATGACTTTGGAAAATTGTAGTTCTTTGTTTGGTTTTGCAAGCCTTATTTCCATAAAATGGTATGGAGAATAGTTTTCTTCATGATTCCAGTCTGGAATTGAGCTAACTACTTTGACGTAGATAGGTTTGTCTTGAGCCTTTAGGACTTTCTTCCTAAAATGCTTGATTACTTCACTTATTGGTTTAGGAAAATCCTTCAGTTCCAATAAATTGTTGCTAGGATAGATGTTGTTGACGAGACCTGCTCTGAAAGCTTGGTAGATCAGTCGTGAATCTGCTCCTTCAACGAAATTATACAAACTTTTTGATGGTTTGTCTGTTGTATAGAATTTTTCATGTATGAAGTCATCTTGGCATGCTGCCCTGGCTTTGTTCCATAACTGAATGAATTCTTGGTAGTAGATAATTGGTTCAAGACCAATTGGTTCTTCAGAGATCTTGATTCTTTGATCTCGATGGTCTTCCTTAATTTTTTCAATCTTTTGACTGATTTTTGGTCTGAGGAAGATCGGGTTTGTCTTGGTTTTTTCACCGTGATTGCCATGAAGGTGAAATTCCATTTGTGCTTGTTCAAGATTGCTAAACTTCTTATTGGTAGATTTGTCTTCTTGACAAATTTTGTGGACTTCTCCCCAGTTGGTATAGATACCAGCGCGAGGACCTTTATAAATAACATAAAATCTTTCTTGATTAGACTTTGCTGCTTGTAAGTAGTCGGGTTTGAACACCGGTTCCTGCACAAGAGTGTTAGTTGCTAATTTTGTCATTTTATTTTTACCGAAAGTAAAAGGATTAGCATAGGCTAATTTACTGTTTAGGTTCAGAGAACCAAGATCAGTATTATCTAGGCTTTTTAGCAAAACCTCAGCTTTCAACGGATTTGTTGAGTCTTTACCAGATGCCGTTTGCACTGGACTAGTTGCTGTTTTTAAGCTTTCGCTTTCCGGTACATCAATAACCGTTGTTGGAGTTTCTAGAACTCTTAGTTGTTCATTAATAGATTGTAACTCTATTAATAACATTTTTCTTTTTAAAATCAAATTTGCTTTGATTTCTTCCATTTGTAACTGGGTTTGTTACAATGATTTTTCTTTTCTCTCTCAACTCCCCCCTCTTTTATTTTGGTGGATTGATTTGTGTGAGAAAAACGTTGGCTGCAACGTTCTTTTTATAAGGCTCGAGAGGAGCATTGATGTCATGGATGACGTCAATTATTTTTGAAATCACGTGTGAGGCAATCTGCCAGCACATTTTTATTTCCTGGCAAATGTTCAGTTTTGAAAGAATAGTGACTGAACCAAGCCTGCCATCTTACTAGACGACCTTGTTTACTATCACCTGCAATGTTAGTTCGTAGGAAATAAGTAAAGTTTTTGTTATCTGTCCTCACCAGAAAAGTTACTGGGGTAAGATAAGCGCTGAATTTTGAAATGACGTTTTTAACCGCCAGTAATTCTTTTTCATTGCTATGGTAATTCTTTTCTGCTGCTTTGAAACTTCCAGAAGTATACCTGCAAATTTTTTCATTGTTTTCTGGGGTTTTTGCTTTTAAAATTCCTCCCCATATATCTTCTGACGCATCAGTTTCAATAATAAGTGAATCTTCGTTTGAAGGAAGATAAAGTTTAGGAAAAACCGTTAAATTTTTCTTAATCTTTTTGATATAGTCGGTATCGGACTGAGTCCAGTTCCAGACAATATCTTTTTTGAGTTTTCCTTGTAAAGGTTGCCTCATTTTTGCAAGTTTTTCTATGTATGTTTCTGCATAAGTTAAAACTCCTAGAAATCTTTGCAATTGTTTTTTGTCTTCTAAAACATCTGGAAAATTGTGTAGATGTTCTAAAATATGTTTTTGCGGACTATGAGTTCCTTGATCTATTTCTAGACCTAAAAAGTTAATCTTAGTTTTAAAAAGATTGGCTTTCTTTTTTGAAAGGATTATACCATGTTTTGAGATAGTTTTTAGAACTTCTAAAACGTGAATATAATGTTTTTCTTTGTTGTCACTGAAAACAATTATGTCATCTACATAGACTGTACAAAATTTTTCTAATCCACGAAGTGCATTTTGCATGTGTCTTTGAAAGATACTTGGGGCTTGTTTAAGGCCAAAAGGAACTACTTTCCATTGAAAATGTCCATTAGGACAAGTAAATGCAGTAAGCAACTGTGATTGTTCATCTAGCAAAACTTGCCAGAATCCAGATTTGCAATCAAAACTGGAGAATATGCTTTTTCCTCTTAAGAGGGTTAAAAGTTCTTGCATATTAGGGAGATTGTGAGAATCTCCAATAGTGGCTTCGTTAATCTTTTTATAATTAACAACCATTCTTTTCTTTCCTCTTCTTTTTTCAGCTTCATTTTCGACTAAAAAGGCTGGTGACATATGAGGAGATTTTGATTGGACAATTAACTTCATATTAAGAAGTTCGTTGATTTGTTTTGTGAATTCAATCCTATCTTGTGGAGAATAGCACATAGGTTTAACTCTAATGACTGTGTTAGGGTCAATAAGTTTAATTGTTGCCTTCATCCATCCTTTGGTTTTTTGAGGATCAATAGGATTTTCAGAGCATACTTTATCAAGAATTTCTTCGATGATTTTGTATTTGTTTATTTGTAAAAAGATGTTACATCCTTTTATGTTTTCCTGAGAAATGTTTGTTCCAGGAATTTGTTTGATCTTTGAATCTTTTTTCATGGATTCAAGGAAATTTGGTTGTCCTTGACTAAAGGCCTTGGTAACCTTTTTTATTATTATCAGTTCATCGTTAAGATGAAAAGCAATTCTATCAATCCATTGAACAAAAGGTCCAAATAGTTGACAAAAGTTATTTCCTAAAATTAGGTCAATACCAGAATCTTGTTGGTAGATTGTTGGTATATTAAATTCGTAACCAGAAAGTTTTAAGGAAATGTTCCTACAAACCTGATTGATTTTTATGGTATCACCATTGGCAATGGTAGCAATGATTTCTCTTGGTGAGTTTTCCCATAAGTCATGTGGGAAAACATATTTACTGGCTAAGCAAAGAGATGCTCCAGTATCAATATAGCAGTGTAGCTTGTATTCTTTGAAGCCTTTGAATTTAAGGTTTCCTTGAATATATATTGAGTTTGGATTTGTTATATTTCTAACAGAATCCTCGTGTTTTTGAAGATTACAAACAAAATGTTGTCTGTTCTCCCCCTCCCAAGAAAAATGGGATAAGTTGACTTTAGTCTGATGATTCATCATCAGATGATGAAGATGAATTGTCAGTAACGATAATTTCTTCTTTTTTAAGACAGAAAACATCTTTTTCGTCTTCATAGATATCTTCTATGGGTTCATATCCATGTAAAAGTGCAATTCTGCACATTTTTACCTTAGTTGGATATTGATTTTTCTTAGGGCATTCATTTGAATAATGTCCTTCTTCATTACAAGTCCAACACCTGCATTTTTTCTTTTCTTTGCCTTTTGGGCAATATTTTTCAGGTGGATCTTTAGTTGGTTTAAAGTATTTTCCTGGGGAAAATCTTTTTCTTTTTTGTTTCCACGAAGTTTTATACTTCTTTTTATATTTCTTTTTATAGAAACTCTTTTTCTTATCGTTTCTTATTCTGCCAATGTCTAGGTTTTCCATATTGACAATATTTTCGCAGCAATTCTTGCTAAGCGATTTAAGCTTTTTCTGCTTATATCTAGTATCGCAGATTTTTGTAATTTCTTCTTTTGCTAATCTTGTTGCAAAAGCAAGACTATTTTTTGAGATGATGTTTCCTTCGTTTTTCCATCTCTGAATAGTTTGTTCACTTATGATTGGTATTTTCATAAGATAGGCTTCAATCCATTGAAGATGTTCACTTAATGGAATTTTATATATATTTTTCTCATAAACACATGTGTATTCATCAAGATTACAAATATTTATGAGTTGAACTCTAGTTAGATTTCTCCTAGCTTGTTCTTGTTCTTTGATTATTTCTAGATCCTTGTTTCCATGGTAGTCGATTCCTACAAACATAGTATATAGGATATCTATCACGGAGTCGAAGAAGTCTATTCCATGAAGATCTTCGTTCCATTGTGCTTGTTTTACAAGACTTTGGATATTGCCTTCTGTTTTGTGCTCGATTAGAGTTAAAACTGATTTGGCAGTTTGAAAATCGTCTTGATTGGTCTGTAATATAAGGGATATTTCAGTAGACCATTTTTCAAGGATTCTCTTTCTTTCTGTTAAATCAGGAATACAATCAAGATTAAGTATATTTATAGCTCCCGATGAAGAGTTGTTTTTATTAGGAATTCCCTTATGCATAGGCATTCTGAATTCATAATTCTTAGATTTTTTGGAGGATTCTCCTTTTTTGTATTCGGATTTTACTCTGTTTATTTTTTCAGTTTCAAATGGTAATCTTTCATCTGAGTCGGACTCAGTTTCAGGTTCTTCCATTTCCATTTTTTGATCTGTTATAGTATTGAAAAATTGTTTTGGAAGGTATTTTTCAAATTCTTGAGGGTTTTCTTTGAACTGTTGTTCACACTCGTCATTGTCAAATGTCAAGAGTTTTATTAGATGTTGATCACAATCATCTATGTTATTGAAGAAGAATTCTTCAAGATGAGAGGAAATACTCATTCTTTTGCTTTAAAGGAAAACATTTCTTGTTTTTCTTTTGGTTTGCTAAATGGATATTTTAGCGCTTGTTTATTTTTTAAGCTTTCCATCTTAGGTTCTGAAGACCCTAAGTTTGGTGGTGAAAACCTGTTTAAACCTTTATAGCTGGTGGTTGCTTTAGGTTCTTTAGGCATATTTTTTATTTGACTTAAAATTTCCTTGTCATTATTATTTATTAATTCACTTATGTCAGTGATTACTTTAGCAGAGGCTTGTTCAATGCCGTTTTTATTGATAATTTTTTCAAGTAAATCAATAATTTTTGACTGACTTTGTTTTATTTCAAGAAGGTCAGTACTCACGGTTTGAATGCTAGCCATTTATTCACCAATAACTCGGTTGAGTTGATCTTGGATTTTGTTTAGAGCAGTAGTGAAATTGTGAATTTCATTTTCTGTTACTTGAGGTTCTATGTTGAAGTTCTCAAGATTGTTTATGGATGCTTCGAGTCTGTCGACTTTAGCATTTAAATCTTTGAGTAACTTAATGTATTTACTCAAGTCAGTCTCTATGTCCTTTTGGAGTTGGTACCAAAACTTGTTGAACGTAGAAATCTTAGATTTTGAGGTTTTTTCACTTTGATCTTTGCTAAGCCCAAAGTAAGATAGGAGTTTGGAGATTCATATCCAATGTCTTCTAACAATTTGATTAATATTGTTAGTTGAGTTTATAACGTTTGCAACGCTAGGATTAGCAGTGCTAAAAACGTATTTTCTAGAAGTTGGATCAATCCCTTCATCTAATTTTTTGAAGTTTAGGATTTTTCCTTTTTTGTATATGTGCGGGTAGGGCACAGTTAAGGATTTTAAACAACTCATCCATGAAGGATTTTGTGTAAATCTTCTTTTAAAGAATCTATGTTTTGAGACATTATTATCATACTTTTACTTATTTTGAAGAAGATGCTTCTCCAATGTCTGGTGTTTCTCCAATGTAGAGTTTATTTCTTTTAACTTGAGTTGATGGTTTTTGACCAGTTAATTTTTTATTTTTGACTTTAGAATTTATTTTTGATAAACTCATGTTTATTTCATCCTTAGTGATTAAGGGTAAGTAAACAGCTCCGGTGGTTTCGGAAATGTCAACATGCATTTCTTTTGAGTTAACAAAATAATAAATTTCATTTTTTCGTTTTAACAAAGGATTTAAAATTCCCATTGACCTAGGGATTTTGAAAGCTTGTTCTTTGTTTAACAAAAGTTTTTGTTTTGAAATTTTGTTCAAAATGTCTTGTTTTATCATAAGACTAACATCAAATCCATGTCGGGTTTCCGAAAAGGAAATTCGATGATTCTCATCATCTTCTTGAGAAGAATGATCAGGACTGTTAGTTATAGAGTTCATTGAACCTTGCTCTGATACCAATAAAACGCGGAACAATTATTTAAAATAAAGGAATAATGAAGTCCTTTATCAGCAACAAAAACAAGAAGAAAATTACTCATTTTTGTAATGTCTTTATATTTGTAGGGCAGCAGCCCTTTGCCTAAAGATCTTTAGACGTTCTTGTAAACAAATTTTTGTTTGTTTTTGATGGCTAATAACTCTCGCTATAGTCATCGGGTGTTCATATAGTTGCATAATATTTTGAGGGTAATTGAGTAAACCATTTGCATAGTGGCGTCTTTGAGTTCACGGAGGCCTTGTGCAAAATTCAGTTTATTGACAAAAACGAGGCCTAAAAACCAAAGTAAATAATTTTGTAAAGAGTTAAAATGAGAAATAATTAATTTTCAGAGTGATTTGGCTAGCATTTTCAATGCAGTTTCTTA